>JAODAH020042966.1:0-15374 GCA_027574865.2 Coproporus ventriculus | reverse complement strand
TTTAAAGTATTTAATTGAGTTTTAAGGGAGTACATAAAAAATGTCTACAAAATGCATTTCTTTCAGGTCTAGTTTTTCTTTAGTTTCTTTATGGTATTATGAAAATAACAACCATCTCTTTTCGTATAACAGGATGAAGTACCAGTTCAAATTCACTGTGTTGAGAAGGGATGATAGTTGAATAATTTACGCTAAGTACATGAATTAAAAATTTTGGCTTCCTGCTAATCACAAATTGCATATGTGTCGAGGAATTTTTGAATCATAACAAAAATTTATTTTTATTTATATAGATTTTCAATAAAATCCAATTCGGAACTGCTTTGCTAAAAAATAAATAAACAAGGAAAGACAACATAGAAAAAAATGCGGTAATTCAATGAATGATTTTTTAATTAAAATGAATTAGAGAAACATAAATTTCTTCTTGTGAAATATTGAAAATTTATTTTATTTTTCGATTGATTCGTTTATGTATTAAATCAAATTTAACAATCGGGTTATAAAATTGATTGTATTTTCGTACGTTTGTTTGGCAGTACCTGTTTGAAAATTTTTCGGGAATCATCCGTAATGTTTTGTATAAACAGTGTTTTAAATCTGGACGATATTGTTTTCTATAATTAGTTCATCTTTAAATAGGAATTATTATTGCTAAATTTCTCTTTAACATATAACAACTAGTCCACTTGCCAAAAACTCCGCCTAAAACAAAACACACCAACATATTTCTAATTTTTCACCGTTAATTATCAAGCAAATTTTACTTTTATTACACATAAAATTATCAAACTCATTCGTTTTTTTTAAATAATTTTTTTATAATAACATATCTAGTTTTTACATTTCGACATTTTAAAGAAAATAAATTCAATCTACAGGTCGTCCAGTAAGAGTTATGAAAAACTTTTTTCCAAAATATTCGTCTCAGTCAATTCATACAGCCAGATTTTTGATTTTCAACTATCACTCTTTATTATTTTGATCTAAAATTTCCATAATTTTTAGAAAAAAATTCATTTTAAATCAAAATTATAAAAAATTAGAACTAAAAATCAATAATCTGTCTGGAGGGATTTATAAAATTTAGAAGAATTAAAATTAAAACGAAATTCTTTGCACAAGTTTGTTTATTTTTAAATAATTTGTAAATAAAAAATTTTTAGATTTTTTTTTAAATCTTTAATATTTCAGCGTGGAAAATGCGCAAAAAGCCGCTCACAATCTACAGTGAGTGATAATTTAATAGAAGATAGTAACATTGAAGAATTCAATGGGAGTGAATTAAACACTTTTGGTGTGAAGATTTCCACATTAATGGGAAGGTAATTGAAATGCGTATAAATAGAAATATTTCAATTGTATTATCAGTTATTTTGGTAGAGTGCCAAAGATGAACCAATCAACCATCTGTTGCGTTTGCGTTGCTTACATTAATTTTATTTACTTTAACACCATGACATTTTACTTTTAGATATATGGTTGCAATCAAAGACCTTAATCCCGGCGACATTATTTTAACAGAACTTCCTATTGTTGTTGGACCATGTACTGGATGCAAATTGCAATGCGTAGGATGCTACCAACCAATAACTCAACCTACAAAGCACGTTCTTCATCTTTTTAAAAACAAACAAACAATTTACTTTTTTTTTAATTTTCTAGATGTAAAGAGTGCGGCTGGCCGCTTTGTACCACGAAATGTTCAGGTTTAGGGAGAATATATGGACACACGGAAGCAGAATGCATTTTATTAAAAGAATGCAAATCTTTTAATTACTTAGATTATACAAATCATGATAAGTTAAAAGAAAATTTGTATTGCCTTGTTCCACTGAGATGTTTAATGAAGAAGAAACTTGATCCAAACATTTATTCTAAGATTATTTCGATGGAACATCATAATAATATAAGGAAAAATATTCCGGAAGTTTGGGAAACTAATCAGAAAGTGATTGTGAATAAAATGATAAAAGATTGGAAATTGGATTATACGGAAGATGAAATTCATAGTATTTGTGGTATTTTAGAGGTAAATGCATTTGAAATAGGCCAAGGAGGAATTAATATTAGAGGCCTCTATCCGACAGCATTCCTTATGTCTCACAATTGTATACCAAATACCAATCACAATGATGAAGAAAAGGATTTTAAATTGACTGTGAGAGCTTCCACACAAATTAAAATTAATCAGCCCATTACTTTAAGTTACGCTTATACCTTACAGGTAACTATTTAAAAGCCATACACATTCATAATTTCAAAATATGCAGCCCATTTTTAAATAGGCACTTAAATGCGATTTTGTGTATAGTTGGTTGCATACCTTAAATTAGAAAATACACTGAACATATTTTCAGTTTAAATTAATAATTTGGCGATTTCAAAAAAACTGTAATATACCTCCGTACTCGTAATAAAAAATATCATTTTAGTGCCTACGTATATAAAAGAAACTATTAATTAATGTCATGTGATATAATGTGTATAGTACCGTAACATTTTATTTCTATTAATTAAAAACAAATATTTTTAGAGTACATTAAAAAGACGTGAACATTTATTAGAAAATAAATTTTTTAAATGTTTATGCGATCGTTGTAAAGATCCCACTGAATGTGGTACATACACAGGTGCTCTTCTATGCCCAAAATGTAGTTCAGGATTTGTGCTCTCCACAAATCCCTTAGATCCCGAAGCAGATTGGACTTGCAATAATAAAAATAACAAATGTCCCGGATATAAAATTTCCGTCAAATCACTGGAATTATTAATGAATAGAATTTCGGCAGATATTGACTCTATAGATAATAATGATATTAAAAGTATGGAAAACTTATTGGGAAAATACAGAAATGTTCTCCATCCGTCTCATTATTTAAATTTGGAAATTAAATTAAATTTGAGTCAATTGTATGGTAAAATTAGTGGATACCTTATACACGAATTATCTGATGAATATTTGAATAGGAAAATGGAAATTTGCAAGGAAATTATTAAGATTTTTAATGTAATTGAACCGGGATTTACAAGATTGCGAGGTTTGAATAATAATTAATTTCTTTAATATTTCATTTAGCTTGAAGGTTCCTAATTTTTAGGTGTAACTCTTTATGAACTGCATGCACCTCTCTTTATATTAACCACAAGACTTTTCGAGAAACAACAAATCAATAAAAGTCAATTAAGGTATCGAATTAAAGAAGTAATTAAATACTTGCAAGAGGCTAGTATTATATTAAGTTATGAATCTGAGAATACTTCAGAAGGTATGATGGGTGTTGCTGCTAAAGATGCATTGGAAAGGATGAAGGAATGGGGAAAAGTTGTGGGGAGAATATAATAAACAAAATAATAAAAAGAAATTTTAAAATGTACTTTTATTTTTTATTTATTGAGATTTCCTTAGGTATAAGTATGAATATTAATATCAAATTTTTCGAGATCTGTTAGCGCAAAAATTTTGAAAAAATCTAGATAGTCATTAAAGTAAAATTTGATCATCGCTCTGTTTTGTCTCTGCAACGCTCAAAATAACAAAACACAAAATCTTGTTATCTTAATCCAAAAGTAGGTATATTTTAGAGTTTTCGTGTAATCCCAAAAGTAAAATAAATCAGTTTTTTGCGTTTCCTGCGCATGCGTCAACAGATAATGCAAAAATTCGCTACAATGTAATCGTGAGTTAAACTTTTATCAGATGGTGGTACTGCATATCGTAGTGATTTGTGTAGAAAAAGTTGAAACTATACGTCGTACGATTTCACTTTTGCCTTATCGTACTGCAAGTCATACTACAGATCGGATCCTGCATGGGTCGTTTAAACAATAAAATAAGGTGATAAGATACATTGCAACAAAAGGATAGACTAAAGTTTATTTACTTTGTTTAAAATTTATTGTAATTAAGTGAATTTTTCTTTATGGTGAATGATTTATATTTTTAAGGGAATCAGTTTATTTCAGTTGGCAGGAATGAGAGATAATACGGAGGCTCATCAAATTTCCAGTGTTCGCGCATCCGTAATTTGCCTTCTTCCCCTCCAAGTCAGAATCATAATAAGTCCGTTATGGAAATTCTCATGCTGTATTTGTTGCACTTTTTCAGTCTAATTCTTGGAATAGGCCAATTTCTATTATTTCTGAAGGTGAAACCAATCATATCTATCTAGAAAAATGATGAGCCACCTAATTACCATTGTATATCTATTTTATTGACAGACTTAAAATTGTTGGAATTTGAATATATAGACCTACTGCAAAACTTTCTTTTCTATTCAATAAAATTCAAACAAGAAGATTCAATTAAATGGCCAAAGAAAAAATATTTTACATTTATTTAAAATTTAGTTACAGGTACAATTATAAATAAATAATCAATCTTATATCTTACATCCAATAACAGGGAGAATAGACAACTGGTAGAATGCTCTAAAAACTTCCTAAATAAAAATTTTGGGAAGCTTTTAAGATTTAACTTCTTTTTTGTTATGTAGCTCTTTTCTTAAAAAGGTATTAGTCATCTATTCTCCATTCCAACTTACATCAAACATAAAGCATACAAAATTTGTGAGTCTATCTTTTTTATTACATTCCTGTGTTATTTCATAATCCGTACAATTAAAGTTCTCCCGTCTCTTTACTAAATGAAAAAGAGATAAGAATACTTTAATTGTTTAGGTTGTCAATTGACATACTGGTCTATAATAAAAAAAATTGACTAAATACATGCATTAAAATTGATTTTCCATAAAATAAACTTATATTAATTTATTATATTTGTGATCCGATTTTTAATTGTTCACTTCTTTGCAAATCCCGTATCTCCATTATGTCTGTTTTTAACTTTAATTTTAAGATCTGCTTAAAAATTGATTCACGATGTGTCTTATCTGTAATTCCTAACCGAAGCAAGGAATTATCATTAATTCTAAGCAATGCTCTTCCAGTTATATCATGCTGAATAAATTTATGTTGATATTGAGAGTAATCACCACAATGTCTTCGAAACCATTTCTGAACATCTTGCACAGTCCATGAATAAATCGATTTCGGTTTATTGGTAGTTTTACTCTAAAATAATCATGAGATATTAATAAAAGTACAAGAAATTGCAGGAAAATTAAATTACTTTAGGTCTATTTGTTGTATTTAGAGTTTCTTCAACCATTTCAAATTGTAAATATTTCAATGAAACGTCAGAATGACAGTAGGTCACATTAGTAGGTCAAATATATAGAATGAAGTTAGTGGCAAGTAGAAAAGTTAATCAAAATTTGGTAAATAAAAATTGTAATCTGTTAATTAATTTCAATTAAAATTAATTAGTGGTTTTTAAATTATGGAATTGTGTTTTATAAACTGGAATATCACAATAAATTCAGCTAATTCATTAGTTATGATGTAGATTTAGTTCGGATCAGAATCTTTATCAGTGGCCATCAAAAGTTTTTAAAAATAGCCACGTTGGAAGTGTCGACTTGTCAGTTTTGCGGTGTAATTCCAAATAAACTAATTTTAAATGTATTAATTACTATATAAAACAAGGTAATATATGAAACCTGTTGAAATTAATCTTCCTACTATTTTTCTAAGTTTCAGTTAAAGTTATATTCCTACAAAAATGAAGATTAAAGATTTGGAAAGAACTGCTAATATAGCCTGGTCTCCAGCCAATTTAAATTCAATTTATTTAGCTTCTGGTACGGCTGCTCAACAATTAGATGCATCTTTTAGTACGAATGCCTCATTGGAATTGCTTTCCCTCAATTTATCGGAGCCTGGAATGGAAATGGAGGTTAAAGCAACAACACCGAGTGAAAATAGATTTCATAAGTTAGTTTGGGGGCCCACTGGTGGAGATGGAAGTGGCACAATTGTGGGAGGTTGCGATGGAGGAATTATGCAAGTTTACAATGCTTCCAAATTATTTAAAGGGGAAACCGCTCTGATCGCAAAACAAGAAAAACATTCGGGAGTTGTACATTCGTTAGATTTTAATCCGTTTCAAGTCAATTTACTAGCAAGTGGTGCGGCTGAATCGGAAATTTATATTTGGGATATGAATAATATGAATGCACCAATGTCGCCAGGTTTGTTTCACCAATATTTAGATACATATAAACAAAATTATTGTTTTACGGGTTGTAGGTGCAAAATCGCAGCCTTTAGAGGATATTTTATGCATACAATGGAATCGACAAGTTCAACATATATTAGCCTCAACTTTTTCGTCAAAATGTGTCGTTTGGGATTTACGAAAGAATGAGCCTATTATTAAATTATCAGATACAGTTTCGAGAATTCGATGGAAAGAAATTGCTTGGCATCCAGAAGTTGCCACCCAATTATGTCTTGCATCAGGTAAATACAAATTGCAAATGTTCTCATTATTAATTTGAAATAATAAACAATTATTAATTTATTCTTAACCCATTAAAAGTTGTTAAATTTGAATATAATTGACACGTTTCATATACAGAAGAGGATCAAGCGCCAATTATTCAATTATGGGACTTGCGTTTTGCCACATCTCCCCTTAAAACCTTGGAAAATCATCAAAGAGGCGTTCTATCCATTGCATGGTGCTCTCAAGATCCAGATTTACTTATAAGTTGTGGAAAGGATAATAGAATCATTTGTTGGAATCCAAATTCAAATCAACCGGGTGGGGAAATTCTGTCGGAAGTTGCAAAAACAAATCAATGGAATTTTGATATACAGTGGTGCCCGAAAAATCCAGCTCTTCTTGCTACTCCTGGTTTCGATGGACATGTATCTGTTTATTCTTTAATGGGAGGTATGAATTCTTAAAAAATCGTTTTACATGATTTTATTTTCTGTTTATTTTTTAGGTAAAGCACAACAAATACAAACAACGAATAAAATTGCTGATAGTTTTCCTGGAATGGAGGGTTATATGCAAGCGCCTTTAGTGCAGCAAAATGTAGCTCCAATTAGTGTTGATTTATCTAAACCTCCCAAATGGCTTAAAAAACCCGTCGGTGCTAAATTTGGTGTGAGTGTTTTCATTAATTTTTTAAAATATAATTTTAAATAATTAAACTTATTTAAAAAATTTACATTTTAAGTTTGGTGGAAAATTATTTACATTTGAACATGATAAGAATGCAATTGCTCAAGCACAGCAAAATGTACAGCCAGGACAAGCTCCTCCTCATATTCCTCGTTTCATATATGTAAGCCAAGTTGTCACAGAAACTGATTTACTTATTAAATCAACGGAATTAGAACAAGCTTTGGAATATGGAAATTTTACAGGTAAGAAAAGGTAGTCTGTGATAAAAGAAATTAAGATTCTAGTTAAATCGAGAAAATTTTAGATTATCCGTTGCATTAAATATTTTTGTTTTAGAATATTGTAGGGCAAAAGCAGATTCTACAAATGATCAACACAAAAAGTACATCTGGTATTATTTAAAAGCTACGTTTGAGCAACATCCACGTGCCGAGTTACTTAATTTGTTAGGATATAGAATAGAAGATGTGAATGTGAAATTAAAAGATTTTGTTGGGCCATTAAAAAATGAACAAGTACTTGATGGATTAGCGGATCAATTTACAAATAGCAACAGGGTAAGAGTCTAGTCATCATTGTTCTTTTTTGTTTATTAGCTGTACTAGATACCAGTAAATAATTTAAATCAAAGTACTGTGTTTGAATATCAAAATATCACAATTTGAATAAATTGAAAAAGATTTCATTCCGAATGTTAAGAGAAATACTATTTTTCAGATTGATGATTTTAATACGGATGAAGATCCGTACGCCAATGTACCAGCTCCTGGAGTAAAGAAACCTTCCATTCCGTACAAAATAAAAACTGGAGATGGTAATTTGGTATTTGTATTTCTAATTTTGTTAGTTAAATTAAATTTTTAATATTTTCAGATATTGAGGGTATGATTGCGCAAGCTTTACTATTAAACAATATAGAGGCTGCAGTGGAATTATGTTTAAAAGCGAAAAGATATGCTGATGCAATTATAATTGCAATGACTGGTGGATCTGAATTACTATCAAGAACTCAGAATAAGTATTTGCAACAGACTGATGGTTATATTTCCTCCCTGATATCAGCTTTGATATCAGAAGATTGGGCTTCGGTTATAAATAATTGTGATATTAATTGTTGGAAAGAGGCTTTAGCTGCATCACTTACACATGCCTCTGATGATGATTTACCTAAATTGTGTGGTAAGAAATTACTTTTAAAGAAAAGTAATTTTAAATTGTTGTATTAAGAATTTACATTGTTGCGTTGCAATAAGTATTTGTTTTACTATCTGTTATAAATTTTTTTTAAAGTTGTCATTTTGAAACAGAATTAATGGGAACCCGTTTGGAATCTGAAAGTCGGGGAAATAAAAAGTTATTAGAAGAAGCTCAGTTATGTTACATTTGTGCTGGCAGTTTTGAGAAATTGGTATCTTCTTGGGGTGGAAAAACCAATTATTCCAACGATGATTTACAAGAATTAGTGGAACTTGTAACTTTTCTACAAAAGTCAGTTGAGAGGCAAGGAAGGAATGTTGAGGTAAAAATTCTGAAGTATTACAATAAAACAAACAAAATAAAAAAGTTTTCTGTTTTTAGATTGCTGGATCGTTAGCTGAACTTTTGTCAAATTACGCTTTCATCTTGGCTTCACAAGGAAATTTAAATACAGCTTTAAATTATTTAGGAACCTCGCAAAATGAGCATGTAGCAAGTTTGAGGGAGAGGTTATATGTTGCTTTAGGTCATAAACCAATGTATGGTGCACCACAACAAAGAAATCGTCATAGTACAGCACGTTCTTCAATTTCGAATTACCCACAACCGGTTAACACTTTCAAACCATTCAATACGGGTCTTCCAAGTAATCCGACACCTCCACCATGGCAGCAACAGCCACAGAATATGTTTAATAATCCAAGTGGGAGATCTTTCTCGCCCGCACCTATTCCAGTAGCTGCGCCTCCTACAGGACCTCCAACTACACAACCTCCTAGACCGGGAAGTGTTGGATCTGCACATGGTAAGTTATTATGGTTATGCTAAATCCTACATTTTACATTTTCGGGCCTTTCTTCCATAAAGAAAATGTGAACTTTGGCCTCTTCTTTCAAAACTTGATTGTGGACTTAAATGATAACAACCTGAATTCAATTTTAGCACATTACCTCCCTTTGTTTTGTCACATGCAGACATCTTTAATTTTTATTTTGTCAAGAATGTTCCTCTGTACTGTGTATTTTATTGTTATAAAAATTGCTCCATTGCAATTTGTTCATTATTTTTAAGTTTGCTCTTCACTTCTAATAGCATTTCTAAATTTGTATTTTAACATTTAATACATAAAAGTAAACCCTAATTTGTTATAAAGGAAGAAAGTTCTCATTTTTTAATATTTTCTCCCTGTTTACTTCTGATTACTACTTTGAAATAGTTTGAGCTTAGATTAATAGGTTTATACTTTTTGCTTAATAGGTGGTTCGGGTTTGCCCAAGAATAAATATGTAGTGGATCCATCAGTACAATCAAATCCTTACGGTGTGCGTAATTCAATTCCATCTGTAATTCAACCTCACAATTTCCAAACAAACGCTTTATCAAACCCACCCAGTAATCCATATGCACCTAATAATCCATTATCAGCTCCACAATTTCCATCACCGACTCCTTATACTCCGAACACATCATCTTACATGCCTTATGCAAGTTCCACAGCACCGTTTCAACCTACCACCCTTGTGCCTGAACCAGTTCAAATACCTGAATCTGGAGAAGTTGGTACTCCGGCTATGAATGTCCTTCCAGCTAATGTTGCTCCAGGATGGAACGATCCTCCTTCATTTAGTAAGGTTAAACAAGTAAGTAAGCAGAAACTAAAATAATAAAACATTTTATTTAAATTTATTGTGTTAGCAATATGGGGATGGGAATAAAATGTATGCTGAACATTCAGGTTTACGTTTATGGAAAAAGGTAGTAGATTTAGAAAGATTTGTGAAAACTTAATTGAGTTTGGATGTATTTTGCCTATTAATTATTTCCGAAGCTTTTTTGCTAAAAAGATGTACAGGACCATTAAAATTTGGCTTAGCTGAAAATTGTAAGATCCTTAACTGAAATATTGTGAAAATTTTATTTTCATAAAGTTTTCAGTTCTCTATAATAAAATGTTAAAGGAGTTCTATAATTTTGAAGCTTGTTTGATCAATTGTATGTCCTTTAAAGATATGAAATCAATAAGGGGAAATTATTTTTTTGAGGGGATATTATTGAATTTGTAGTGCGCATTATTTTTCTAAGAAAACTTGAGTTTCATTTACGATATTTTAGAATTGTTTTATTTTCCACAGCCTACCAAGCACGATACACCAAAACAAACAGTCCCAATCACACATCCCATTTTTGGACAAGCTCCAGTGCAAACACCTACAAATGGTTATGTTAATCCAGCACAACCGTACTCGCCATATAATGCTCCTCCGGTGGATAATACTCAAATATATCAACCTACTGAACCTACTTATGCTGATTATAGAAATAAACCGGATCCAAATGTTATGTATTCACCAGCATATCCAGTTTATAATATGCATTCAGGCGTTCAAGATATGAATCAAAATGTCGCACAACCGGTTGGAAGAGTAGAACAGGCTGCACCTGTTGAGAAATTGCCAATTCCTGAGGAGCACATACATATGCAGACCGTTTTTAATGAGTTGAAGAATCAATGTAGTTGTGCTGCTAATAATCCGGTGAGTTGAAATTTATTAAAAATTAAAATTGGAAATAAAGTAGCACAGCACTATCAATAAGTTCATTTTAAAATATTTTTTTGTAGCAAACAAAACGTAAGATAGAGGATGTCTCCAAGAAATTAGAATGCCTCTACGATTTACTAAGAGAGCAAAAGGTAAAATTTACTGAAAACAATCAAATCTCTTTTTTCAACCTTTTTTTTTTAATTTTTTAGTTGTCTCCTAATACATTAAGTTCATTACATCAAATGGTACAATTAATCCAGAATGGTGATTATAACGGTGGATTAAATTTACACACCCAATTAGTATCCGGCCCAGATTTCGCCCAAATTGCTAGTTTTATGCCAGGACTTAAAGTGCTCTTGCAATGTGCCCTACAATTGCAAGTTTATATTAGGTAATTAAGTTCTTTTTGATTTTTTTCTTTTTTTTTTTGGGCGTTTGATCGTATTATAAGGTTTAAATCATCTTTATTCATATATAACCTAAAAATATGGCATATTTTTATATAAATTGTAATATAGCATTATTTCAAATGTCATATATAGATATGTATTACATTTATGAGTATTTTATTGACTAAAATTAAATAAGCGAATAATAAAAATTTAATTTTTCTTTTAATCCTATCCCATTGTTTTATAGATGCAGTATTTGGAGTAAGTTACTAATTAAAAAATGTGTCTAATGCGGATTTATATGAAGGTTAGGAAATTTAATATGTTGTAGATGAAAAGTAATCAATTTTGGACTTTTTTTTAATAAATAAAATTTTGCCGTTAATTAAATTGATTACTATTGAATAAAAGAAGTTGTTGAGTTCATGCTTAATTTATATTTCTTTTTGCAGGAAAACATTTAGCTGTAAGGTTAATATTTAAATGGTTAGTTCAATAAAAAAAGTAAAACTTTATTTGAGGGTACTGAAAAAATTTGTGCAACCAAAATTGCCTATTTTTCTACACTTAAATGTTCCAAGATGTCAAATTTTGCATTTTCTAAATTTCAATTTTCTTATTTTAAAAGTTGAAGGTTCTATATAGCCTCCCTCTCCAACTTGTTCTTTTGCTCAATATACTATCATTGAGCCCTTCTTAATAGCTTGAGCGGGGCTGTGTGCAGCTATACACGTTTCACACACCTATCGCCAACTCTGCATGTAAGCCACCGTGGTTCAATCATGCCGATTGAAACTGGCTCATCTGGATGTACTGTAAAGCCATGGTGGTCATCATTGCGACCATTATAGTGGCTCAAAAGGGGCCATAAACAAAAGTTTCGTCGACACATTCGTTGGGAGGCAGGACAGACGTTGGAGCAATGTGTGACAGTGACACTTGTAAACAAAAATTTTGCCAAAACATTCGTTTGCCAATGTATGTGAGAGGCAGGAGAGACGTTGAGCCATACGTTAGCCAATGTGTGGGAGAGGCATTAAAAAAGTCTTCTGCTTCTCACGCATTTTTTGCGTCGCAACTTTTTCCTTTTAGGTAACTATTCCACATTTTGCTCTATAACACCTGGCCATTTTATATTAAAAGTGTGTTATTTGTGTATACAATATATCTTTCAAGTCCTCATGTTTAAGTCTGTACAAGTGTATAACAATGGCCCCAATACACATTCTCGTGGGACCTTATATGCAATGTCTTTCGAACTGCTGATGTTGCTTTCTATTAGTCTCTTGGGTTCTGTTATTTAAGTACCTTAAGTAATTAAAATATATTGTTTAAATCAATAACGGCAGCTACTGTGTATTTCCGTTTATCAACACTTTAATCAACTTTCTCAACGCTTTCAAAATTGTTTAATTTTTATTCATGCATACTTAAGAAATACAAAAATTTTTTGTTTTGTTTTGCCACTGTTAATTTCTCTATTTATCCAAAAATTGTCTTTTGTTCTTATTGTTATTAGCTTTATGAGTTTCCAATTTGCCTTTGCTTATCAAGTCTATAATATTTTAACATGTTTGCTACTTCCAACTTTGAATTTAGTACTTTTCTGTCTTGAATCTCAATTTTTTTAATTTTCTTACTCCGAATTTAAAATCATGGTTATGTGTTTATTTTAATTTTCGTGCATATGAAGTTGCCTATATTAAAGTTCAAATTTATAAAAAATTCTAACATAAAATGAATTCTTGTCGATATTCTTTAAACCATTTCCACTTGAACACAAAAGTTATCTTCTAAACTGTTTTTCGAGTAATTCATGTAAATTATCAAAATATTCATATTGAGTTCCAATTGTTATTTACAAACGAAAAGAGTTTTACTTCGTTTTATGTACCTTGTTAGATTAGAAATTAGGTATCAATAAAAGTTGAATGAATTTTCTCTTGATAATTTAATTAAAATTCTGATTTAGATCTTACAAACAGGTGTTTGATTATTTTATTTAAATTCCTTGATACATATGCTTCAAATGCTTATCTATAAACTAATAAAAATGAATACGTTCACATGTGATTGCATAATAATTTTCAGGTCAATTGAATTTAAATTTATCTCATTTATTTTCTAATTTGTGTAAATAATGTTAAATATTAAAAATATATTCATATATTATAATTATTATTATAAAAAATGTAATAATATTTGGGTCATTTCATTTTAAAGAGACATTTCTTGAAGAGCGTTCCTCTGACCAGCTGGAAATTAGCTAAATTCATTTTTTTTCTAACTCAGCAACATATGTATTAGTCTTAAAAAAGCATATCAGAATGGTCTTGCAGACAGAAAACTGTTGATAGAAAATAACAATTACGAGAATTTTAGTACAAAAAAAAAAATTATTGATTAAATCGTGTTTTTTAATATCATTTTTTCTTTTTAATCAGACGGATACTTCCCAGTTCTCCTGCACGCGGAATTTGATCCAAAAATTTGTGTTTAAATCTCAGAAGTGAGATGTAACAATGGTAGATTGTATGCGATACAAAGAGGTCGAATAAGAGAAAATTTGAAATTTTTTCGATTTTTATTAAAAATTTTCCTACAATATTTTCCTAATTTTCGTTTCGCAATGAGTGGCAGTGAGATGTAACGATGGTGGATCGTGTAAGAAAGAGATAGAATTTTTAAAATTTCTTCGGTTTTCATTAATAATAATTTTAAACAATTTTCAGATGATAATGAGTGGATGTGAGATGTACCGATGAAAATTTTGTAATTTCTCCGGTTTTTATTAATAGTTTCATACAATTTTTTTATTATAATAAATGGAAAGAAGATGGAACAATTGGCGGTTTCATTAGTTGAAAAGAGATGGAACGGTTGAAAGTTGGAAATTTCGATCATTCATAATTTTCGGGTCATAATTAGTGGAAATGATATGCAACGTTAGTTAATAACGTTTTATTTCATTTCTATAGGTTGGCATACAACGACAACAAGCTTCATAACAGACGTATTTCATGGATGATTAGATTCAAATATTCCAATTTCATTATTTATTTGTCAAAACAGAAATTAATCACGTGAAATTTAAAAAAAAGTCACATTTTGGTCCCCATTTTCTAGGTATTTCTCAACAGCTACCAAAATGTGACAAAGGAATTACCCCCCTTATTTTTTGATGTACTTTCCGAATCTTCAATCAGAATTAAAAAATACCTCAAGATAACAGAGTCCACATACGCACAGACATTTAGATTTCATATACGAACTTCTCAAGTTCGTGAATATTGCTAATAAATAAATAAATGAATTAAAGAAAATATATGAGAGCTGGTTTTGTCTTCAACTTTCGTTACAATATTTTTCATCCTAACATTTTGATTAAGGCTTAAAATTGAGTTATTCAAGTAGTTAAACAGTAAATCTCATCTTCTTACCCATCATTACACCATCGATAAATTAATTTTATTGAAAAATCGTGAGAATAGATCAATTCTTAATTTGACAATCGAAATAGAAGAATAATTTTAACATTTTTTTTTCAAGGAGAACATGCCTTGTTAATTTGCAAGGCCGGGATCTAATGGAAATTAGTAGAAGAATAAAATTTCATTAGATAACACTAAGTAGATCTCATTCAGTTGATAAGATCATAAAATTAGCATAACGTAGAAAGGACACAATAGAAACTTGATAAATTAGGCCCGTTGCTACCAGAATTCTTTACTTTTGTAATCTCGAGAATAAAAAAGAAAGGATGATTTATGGTGTACAAGATTGGGTCAGCACCCGCAATTTAATGGATGTGAAGAGAAGGATGGATGTAATGAGCATGTATGGACTAAACAAATTTCATAAACAAAATAATAAATTGTGTAACAGAAATAAAACTTGCAAAATAGGGGGAATACGAGATTAGTATTTTATACAATAAATTGAATAACGAAAAATTTCAAAGTACGAGTGCAAATTTAGAAAACGAGCGACACTTTTACCATCAGAAATATAAAAAAAGAATATATAAAATTTAAATTATCCGAGAAGGTTATAAATGTAAAAGGTTTGACATTTTGTCATTTGGTAGTTTTGGTATATTTGACATTTAAAAATTTTGATATCGAAATAAGAAAATAAATAATTTAAACGAAAAAAAAAAAAAAAAAAAAGAAAAAAAACCTGGAAAAAAAAAAAAGGGGA
>JAODAH020042959.1:0-11139 GCA_027574865.2 Coproporus ventriculus | reverse complement strand
GTAAATTTTAGAGATAAAAAAATTATAATTCAATTACAAATTTTATATATTTCTACAAACACTAGTTTATGATACACTGCGTTGCACGTGTTAAATAGTTTTAAAGTTGTTTTAAAATTGTATAGAATATCAGAATTTTTTATAGAAAATTGAGAAATTTCCAGAGTAATACAAAAAATAATTTGAAGCAAAACTGTGTTAACTGCCAAAAAATATATTTTTGTACTTTTTCTTGGCATGAAATTTGGCATATTTATATTTGTTAAATTATGGTTAAAGTGTTATTTCAAGTTTAATGGATTTTTTATATTTCAAATAATTAATATTATTTAATATTAAGCTACTTACTCAGTAAACAATGTTATTAGTCTATGATTCCTACAACTATGTTGTTGTTGTGTTTAAAAAATAATGATGTGATATAATTTTGGTCGGTACTGTTATTATATTATATAGAACAGATGAGTGTAAATCGCATTTCGCCGCAATAATGTAAACATTTTAAAGTCACGTTGTATTTGTAGGTAACAAAATTATCTCCAGTTCTCTTCAAAAATGAATTAACGTTGAAATAGGTACTTTGTGAAACTTCCATTCCAATAATCAATCGATTAATAGCTAGAAAATTGATGATTCGATTTGGCCATTTAAATTACACAGGCGTTTATTAAGGTACATCTATTGATAATTATACAGGTCATTATTACAAAAGCGCAGACACACTGATCGATTCTGTTTATTAATTAGATCGCTAATAATAAATGCACCTGGCTAATGAACAAATTATTAATGATGTCGTTACATCATTTCATTGCACGAAAGAAATATGTTTCCTTTACTTGTAATTTATTCTTTAATCTTTGATATTTAAATATCGATTATTGGATGGATTATAATATCCACTGATATATAATTTTAATAATATTATTTTTAGAATAATAAGGTAATATAATATTCGATAATATTCTTTTTAATCTCAAGGTTTTACTTAATAAGACTTTAAATTAAATTATAACAAGCAAACATTTTTCGACTTTAATTTTGACTAGTTAAAAATAACTATATATATATATACAGTTTTCAGTTTGCGCGCTCTATCGGCGAAAGGATACACCATAGCAAAAAAAGTTATTGGACAAGAAAGTTATAAAACTTTTCAATCTTTAATTTTGTCTTCTTGTATTTTTTTGACAAAATGCTTAGTTTGACCGGAAAACACTAGAAAACGTCAAAATCAACATATTTAAATAAAGAAAATCTGTGCCACCAGCTCCGAGATTGTTGTTCACCATGAAAATTTCATTTTATTATCATTTCCAACAAAATATTATTACAAAAATAAACTAAAAAAATCTCAATGAGAAATGTTGATAAGAAATATAACCAAAAATAAAATAAAACAGCCAGGGGTAGTTAATTAACTTTTCATGTTCCAAATTTATCAAATAATAGAGGAAAAAAGAAAACGAACAAGAAAAAAAAGAACAGTATTACAAAAAGAAGTTTGAAATGTGATTAAATGTTAACGAGTATACTTAAATTTTTTGTCACTTTACAGTTTAGACTTATTCATATAAATAAATAAATTTTATTTAAGCAAAAAAGAGTTATTTATTGTCTGAACATAAAATCCTGTTTTTCACATCATAAACTTCGTGATTTATTTTATTAGGGATGAAAGAAAATGATTGACATGTCCTGATAAATATAAGGGAACAAAACAATCCTGGATATTTCTAGAACGTAAATATAGAAAATATTTCACGATTAGAAGTGGATCGAGAAACTTACAGAAAATTAATAAACAATATTTTCAAAGTGTGCATACATCAAATTAAAAAAAAAGAATTTAAATTTAAAAAAGAACAACCGTTGGCGTTAAAATATATATACAGGGTTTTAGGATTGTTTTAAAAATATTTTGTGATATTTTAATTATATTAATCTAATATTAAACGAAATTTGCATCAAAAATTAAATATAATAATTTTGATTATTAATTTAAAGATTTGAATGGAAATGAATGGAAAATCCGAGGATAAAGAGATAGGTAATAAAAGCTGTAATTAACACGTGAGAAGTAGTAGCAATTAAAGTGATCCACTACACCGAAAATAGCTTGCAAATACTTGTTAATTGTAGGCCATTTATCCAAGTGGACACAGTCCGCGTAATCCATATCTAAATTGTGATTTGTGGTAGCTGTTGGTCCTGGTCAATAACAGGACACAGCCGGAATTAGATGAGGCGTAAACCGTGACTAGAATATCCACTGCTCCGAAACTCACGTATCAAAAGTTTATGCCACGAAATCGATTCTGTCATTCTACGAAACCGCAGCACAATTCAAATACGCGAGCGCAAATTAAACCTTCCATACATACAAATCAAAAGCAATTTGTTTTTTTTTTTTTTTGAAGATAACACCCTGTTCAGTACGAAACGGATCGGTTTGCAAAGGGAAAAATACAAACAGGAAGTTCCATTAGATATTTCTTGCGCCACATCTTAAATACGGTTACAAATGAGCTTAAAGAAAACCTTTTAAGTTTTTTTTTCAGTCTTGACAGAGATCGGCAATTCAACTAAAGACTTGCTCATCGGTTTTTTATAAACTAATAATCCAGCGTGCGCGCTCTCCTGGAATTCGTGCACAATATAAAGTACATGTTGAATTAGAAAGTTTTTTGTTAGAGCCATTATATAATCGTATATTCTCGGAATTTATGGCCGAAACTTTCTTAATATAAAATATAAACGGTTATTGTTTTAATAAATATAAAAGATGGTTTTATCTTAATTGATATTAAAACTTCAATATTAAAATAAGGCATCCCTTTATATTAGGGCTACCCCATACTTTTATATTTCCTTTTATCTTTTAACACTTTAACTTTTTTAAAGAAGCGAATTACTCATTAGATCAATTATTATAATAATTATACACATATTAGACAGATTGCGCGATACAATAAAATTCATTCCGATTTGGCTCAAATACTTTCCTTAAACAGTAGAGTTTCTTAAATTTTCAGAACATTAGAATGCAGAATTCAAGGCTATTAATTTGCATTTAATGATTAGTGATTTCGATTGTTTCTTTCACGCGGAATTATTCAAATATCCCTTATCCCTTTCTTGTCTAGATAACAACTTAATTTTTTAATTAAGCCAATTACTTTTAGGAAATACACCACCCTACATGATCATTCAAAAAAAAATATACAAAAATGGTCACGGTCTGGAATGGATTCACCCCCGTATACATAAATCAAGTTAAGCCTGATTCCCACCCCTATATTTATGCGTTTGGCGACATGCAAGTCATATTAGTCATGTCTGTGAATCACCAGATAACTCCCTATCCTATATCCTCCTTAAACTGTCCCTGAGAAAAAAATATATTTAAACTTATTTGAATTGTTTGAACTAAACTCGCACGATTTAATCCGAATGTATTTGAATAGGACAATTGGCTTGTATTCGGATTGTTAAATATTTGTTGAGAATCCTGTTTATCTGGATATTGGATGGAAGTGTTGTTTCTGATGTTTTAAAATAAGAAAGGAAAAATAACATGCTCAATTATTGATAAAATTGTAGTTGAACGCAGCTGACTTTCCCATTCATCCGATCATTTATTGAACGGTACACAAGAGGGTAAAGCAATTGTTAACAATGTAAGGGATCCATTGCTCGTTTATCATACAAAATATTTTTTTTTGCTAAATGGCTTACTGTAATGGCGCATATTTCTCCTTGGAGGAATATGTAATAATTTAAAAAGTGTGTCGATTTTTAGAAGGGACATAAATATGCAGTTTAAAGAACGAAAATCGTAAGTCACTTTTTATACGGATTATCCTCTCGCGTTTTCTCCAAACGACTTTAGAATTTCGTTCTATTATTCAACGATCAAAAATAAAATACTCCTATATACTGGGTATGTACTTCAAATATTTAATATCAAAAGTTAAATATATTTTTCTTCGTAAATTTAATTTAATAATTTATTAAATACCAACTGAGAAATGTAACAAACAAATAAATATTTTAATAGATTGAAGAGTCCAAGGAAAATATTAAAAGGCATATCAAAAGGATTCTTAAAAGACGTTGTGCTTCAATAAACAAACAATCAGTGTTCAAGATGCGAAAAACTAAATGAAAATTTACAAAAAAACACAACTTCAAAATTTTAAATAGTAATTTAATGTTACTCTTATTGAAAAATAATTTAGAATATCTTCTACTTACTTTTATGGAGGCAATATTTTCAGGTAGTATTGCAGAATTTCTTACCTGAAATAAAAAAAAGTCATTTAAAAAGAATAATTTTTATTTTATTTATCGATTTTGTATTTGAAAATCTGAATAGAATCCAATGATGTTATCGCACGGAAAATGTGGGCACATAATAAATAAATAAAGAGAACCCATGTTACGTGATTACATCTATCGGGGTGTAGTGATGCGAAACGGAAATCAAAGATAGGATTTTTTGAAGTGTGAGGCATCTTCGAGAAGTGTTATTATTCATCCAATAGATAACTCTCAAAAAACATTTCATATCGAAATATTTAATTCAACAACGTTTGATTGTAAATTTTATTAATAAATTTTATTCTAGTGTATAAAATAAAAATGAAGTTTATTATGAAATCGTTCGCGTTAATTTATTATACCTTTTAAAATAATTACAACAGCTTGTTTTATTGATGTTGTAAAAGTTGATATAATATTTATAGCGTATTTTCATAAATATTTGTGAATCCGCGCCTGTGTTTAAAACAATATTATTGTGTGTCGATAAAAAGTTTGTTTTGTATACGAAAGGAAATTTGGTGAAAGTTTCATAAATAATATGTTGATTAAGGTATAACAATATTGTTACTTATTTATGTTTACACTTTCTTTGCAAAATATTTATATGGATTGCCACAAGAGGGAAAGTTGGTCACACATTTAAATAAATATTTATTTTTATAATCTAAATATATTTAAAATGAAGTGTTCGACTTCCGGTTGTCTGTTTCTGGTAATCTCGAAAAATGGATTTACATAATTCTTAATTTGCACATTTTTTGATGTTTGCAAATATGCATGTATTATTTAATAAAAGTCAAAATAAGATAAATAAATTAGATTTTATTAGAAGAAATTCAAAAATACATGACAAGATTTCAAAAGAGTGCTAACATCGGAAGCATCAGACAAATCAGATAATACAGAAATACGTAAATGGATACCTCAACTAGATGACTTAAGTACTTTTCGATGAATAATAAAATTTTAACTTTATATTTAAATTAATTAATTTCAGGACATCCAAATGTGAAATTATTTGTAACACAAGGAGGATTGCAATCCTTCGGATGAAGCGATGTATATAAAAACTCCCGTAGTTGTAGTTTCATTTTTCGCTGATCAACATGGGAATCCTAGAAAAGTCGAAGATATAAGAATAGGAAAATCTATAAAATTCACAAGTTTAACATCTGAAAATTTCAAGGATGCAATTTTAAATGTTATCAACGACCCGAGGTATTTATTTAAATAAACACATTGTGTCTATTGTCTTAAAATAAATTTTATTTGCAGTTATCTAAGAAATGCATCTGAAGTGCACAATATACTCAGTGATAAATCCGTACAACCTTTGAAACAAATATTTTTTTTGACAGTATTTTCTGTGTAAGTTTAGAAAACAAGCGAACCGCACGAATTTTCTAAAGTATAGGTCATGTTCATATATGGCACTGCCAAAATGTGGCGATTTTGCCACACAATCACTTATGAATTGCAATTAAAATTAATTTTCATTCAGAATTATTTACAAATACTCCCCCTTTGACACAATATTAATTTGAATAAATCTGAGAGTGACAATTGCACTGAGTTAATTTAATACCAACGTAAAAAACTCGGGTGTCATAATGTGGCTATTATGGAACCCGTTTGTGTTTCATATTGTTTATTATTTCAAAGTGGAATCAATAAATATTATTTGAATTTGGCTAAGAAAAACATTTCAAGTGCATAATCTGATAAGGAATCTTTAAGTAATTAATTGATCAATTATTAGATCAATGTTTTTCTTACTTGAAATATTATTCTAGTGGATAAAAATGGAGTGGTAGCAAATATTTTATTAAAATTTATAACAAATGAAATTGCACAAAATATTATCTTGCCTTGATCAATAAAGATAACGGCAGTAATAATATTGAATTTACTACAGTTATAGTACAGATAGTAAATTAAAAAGTCTGAAATGTTCAAATTTTGTGTTCTACTTTTGCTCGAGGCTCATACAAACTGTACAAATATTTTGGCGTATTTTGGAACACCATCTATTAGCCATCAAATAACATACCACCCATTTGGAGGGAAGTTGCAAATCATCTAAAGTTTGAAATAGCTCCATTTAGAATTTTTCAAACAATTAAATTAAAATTTATCTTTTACAATTTCTATTAAATTATTTTATACTTGAAATGCTAAAAATATGAGAACTGTTCAGAAATTAGCCGAACTTCATTATTTTAAACTTCATTATAAATTTTAAAGAGTATTGGTCCTTTGCTCTTTACTCTTTCAACGCAATCCCCTCCTCTATTCCTACATTGCTTCATTTGAAATTGCTTTTAAGGTCTACAGTGCATTTGTTTTGATATCACCTCTAGCTTGAAAATGGCGTTCTTTCGGCACTGATTTTAATTTTGAAAATAAAAGAAAAGTGAGAAAGGGCTATTAAATAGGAAATTATCAGATTTTTGACATAAAATCTTAATCTACTCTAATAATTAAAATATTTTTTTAATGAATCATAAATCTCAACCTTGTTTAGCTACTAAATAATAAACAAAATGAATATCTAAAATGTAAATGAAATACACCTGTTCATTACAGAAAATCACCGTGATTCAAATTTATATATTGTTTATCAGTACATTGAGATAAATAGTAATTCGATTAAAATGGAATATTACAGTTGTAATCCAGATTTTGATTTGTTAAGTTCGCGATGTTTAGATTTTACGTGATTTATTTATTTTTCTACACTTCGAATGCCGCAAAAATTTTAGCCTATTTTGGTACACCGTCTTTAAGTCACCAAGTAACATATCAACCAATCTGGAGAGAATTAGCCCTGCGCGGACATAATGTAACGGTTATAACACCTAATCCCTTAAAAGACAACTCAATAAAAAATTTGAAAGAGATCGATATTCACGATATCAGCTATGAAATTTGGAATCGACATAATATTTCAACATTAGGAGTTAATGGAGAAGAGGAATCGAAAGGGTTGTATGCATTTTTGGCACCAGTTTTTGAAATTATGGAAGCGCATTTGGAACATCCGGAATTTAAAGCTTTAATAAAAAATGAGAAGAATGAAGAATTTGATTTGATTTTTGTAGAATATATGGTGCCCGTTGCATTTCCTTTAAAATTTATCTACAATTGTCCTATGGTTGGAATACTCTCAATGCCCCCGCCGGATATAGCAAGTACTTCCCTTGGTAATCCTTCAAATCCAATTATAAATCCAGATGTGAATTTACCTTTCGGGAAGAATTTGAATTTTATGGAACGATTTATCAGCGTCGTTTTTTATTTGATGACACCTTTAATATTGAGCCCATATGCACAACAAATTACAAACATTTTGGAAAAAAGTTATGGTAATATGCCATTTTATAAAATGCATGAGAATATTGATATGATGTTTGTTAATATGAACCCTGTACTGCAAAATCCACGGGCAAATCAACCGAACTTTATCGAATTTAATGGGATTCATATAACGGAACCTAAACCGCTTCCTAAGGTAAAGTGAATTTAGAAAAATTTAAAATATGCATCCCGTCATGCTCATTTTGATATTTTAAAATTTTTTTATAATTATAAAATTTATTTATTGTTAAATCTACCAAAAACGTACACCTTAAATGCAAGAGATATGAATGAGGTGATGTATTACGCCATCTATGAGAATGATGAGCAAGAGTTATGGATATAGTGCATTTGCTTGCAGAAGACCTACTTTTCTAGTCTGACGAATCCATAATAATGACGAAACGTTGCACGATCCTTAAAGTGTAGGCACTATGTTTATTAATTAAATTCGTAGTACGGTAGATTTAAACAATAAATTGGTCCAAGAAATTAATTGCGAAATAATTTTTAAATTTTGACGAAATATTAATTTTTTAAATTATGTTCTGATCATTTATTTATGAAAAAACTTCTATTCTTCCAATAAAACTTGCAAGTTTTATTTCCAAAATTACGTACTTAATTAAAATTGATACATTTTAATAACTTTCCAAAATTTCAGGATTTGAAAGAGTGGTTAGATCAATCAAAAGAAGGTGTAATTTATGTTAGTTTCGGCTCGAATATTAAAAGTAGTTTACTACCTGAACATAAACAAAAATTACTCTTAGATACATTCAAAGACTTGCCTTATAAAATTTTATGGAAATTCGAAAAAGATGAATTATCAAACAAACCAGATAATGTGGAAATACGTAAATGGGTACTACAATTAGATGTCTTAAGTACCTACGATCGGATGAATAATAAAATTCTAAATTTATTTAAATTAATTAATTTTAGGACATCCAAATGTGAAATTATTTGTGACACAAGGGGGATTACAATCATTGGATGAAGCTATGTATACAAAAACTCCCGTTGTTGTAATTCCATTTTTCGGTGACCAACATGGAAATGCTAGGAAAATCGAAGATATCGGTATAGGAAAATCCATAAAATTTACAAGTTTAACATCAGAAAATTTCAAAGATGCGATTTTACATGTTATCAACGACCCCAGGTATTTATTAAATGTAAACACGTTGTAGCATCGTTTTAAAATAAATTTATTTGCAGTTATCTAAAGAAAGCGTCTGAAGTGTACAATATACTCACTGATAAGCCCGTACAACCTTTGGAACAGATTGTTTGGTGGATTGAATATGTAATAAGGCATAAGGGAGCAGAGCATTTGAAAAATCCCGGTATTCGCATGTCTTTCTATGAGTATTACATGTTGGATATAATTGCGTTAATTTTAGTAATAATTGTAGTGCTTTTATTTATTATAATTAAATTATGTAAGTTAATTTATACTTTTGCGCACAAAATGATATTTAAAAATACTCTATTGAAAAATAAAAAATATAATTAAACAATTGTTTCATCTAGAATTTCATCTTATCATTCAACAACTTTCACACTTGATCAAAATATTTATTTTAATTTTCACGTGCTACATCAAATGTCTAGTCATTAAAAAAAATTAAAAGTATTATCTGAGTACATGTGGATTATAGTTTCCGGCCGAAAAAAAAATCTCGAGTAGCTCTCTAATTTTCAAGCTTATTTTTTGAATATTTTACGTTATTTCGTTTTTTCACTTAAAAAGACAACAGTAATGGGAATCGTTCTCCTGAGCGTTAGACAGCGAGTTGATGCAATGTACTCATATTTTTTAACCGCTTTTAGAGGTGTTTGGAAATCAATTTAGTGGATACTTCAACTGAAAAAAACAATCAAAATGTTTATTCAATACATTTTCTAAATGGATTTCTTTCCTTATATTAGTAGGATAATTTCATTTTTATTGATTATATTTACATAAATAAAAGAGGCATCGATATTATTCTTTATCCCTGCTTTTCAATTTAAATGTTATTAATGTTCAAAACAATTTAAAATTTGTTATAATTTATTTTTATCTTGTAGATATTTGTATAACAATCTCAAATTATGCACATTAATGATGACTTGTAATTTTTAAAGTTTCTAGAATATTATCTGGTATTTAATTTCTCATATAAAAATATTACTGACTTTATTTATTTGAGTGACGTAATTATTATTTATCTAAAGAGAAAATTTATAACAAATCCGGTCATTAATCTTTTTTCAAGATAAGTATTATTGAGATTATTAATTTAATGTTTCAGTTGTATTTAAAAATTGAAAGTATACGCTAGAAAATGCATAAAATTTTCGTTTTACTTCTTTTTATAAGTGCCGCAAAATCCGCGAATATTTTGGGATATTTTGGTACACCATCTATAAGCCACCAAATCACTTTCCAACCAGTATGGAGGGAATTAGCGCGTCGTGGTCATAATGTAACAGTGATAACACCAGATCCCATCAAAGATAAATCAATAAAAAATTTAAGGGAAATAGATCTTCACGATATAAGTTATGAAATTTGGAATCGTCACAACATCTCAACTCTAGGTGCTAATGGAGCATTAGATTCCAGCAATTTAACTGCAACGATGGCCCCATTTTATGAAGTGGTCGAAACTCACCTTGCCCATCCAGAAATGCAATATTTTATTAAAAATGAAAACGGTGAAAAATTTGATTTGGTCATGGTAGAATTTTTTGTTCCAATCGCTTATCCACTGAAATACGTCTATGATTGTCCGTTGGTTGGAATCTTTTCAATGCCTATTATGGACATAGGACATTTCTTCCTTGCAAATCCTTCACACCCGAGCATATCACCTGATCTGAATTTACCTTTTGGAAAAGTGTTGAGTTTCCCGGAGAGATTTCAAAGCTTCCTTTATTATTTATTCACTCCAATATTAATGAATCAATTTATTCCAAAATTAACCAAAATGATGGAGGAACAATATGGAAAATTAAAACCAATAACCCAAATCGAATCAGATATAGATATGGTTTTTGCTAATGTGAATCCCCTACTTAACAATCCAAGACCGAATCTGCCAAATGTAATTGAATTTAATGGGATTCATATTAAAAATCCAAAACCATTACCAGAGGTAAAATTAATTTTTATTTTATTCTTTTATTTGATTAATTTTTGTAGGATTTAAAAGTTTTCTTAGATGGGGCGAAAGAAGGCGTGATATATGTTAGTTTTGGTTCAAATATCAAAAGCAGCAACCTTCCAAATGACAAACTTAAATTGTTATTGGATACATTTAAAGATTTGCCTTACAAAATTTTATGGAAATTTGAAGCTGATAAATTGGAAAATAAACCAAGTAATGTTGAGATACGCAAATGGCTTCCACAACAAGATATTTTGAGTAAGATTTAGTACACAATAAAATAAAAATATATAACAAA
>JAODAH020042954.1:0-21463 GCA_027574865.2 Coproporus ventriculus | reverse complement strand
GTGTTACTTAAGTAATCTACACGTACAATAAAAATTTCCTGCATACAAAGTGCAAAGTTGAAGGTTACTGATATACAAGTTTTGTATTTCAATGGACTTTCCACGTTTTATGTAGAAAAAAAAACAAGTCAATTAACCGCAACGTGAGGATTTAGTTTTTTTTATAAAACGGTTGACGAAACAATATGATTAGGATGATTCAGGTATGATATAATAACCGCACGTCTCTATTTTGCCCACAAAATCATCCAGCAGAAAGAACATTTCGAAACGGTTCCTTGCACTTTTAAAACAGGTTAATCAAAATTTTTAGTGGAATAATCTCTAATCATAAAAGGGAAAATGAGCTAATTTATTTGGAAGGAAGGGAATTTTTTTAAGCACAGGAAGTATACACTGTACGCGCTTTTTTTATTCTTTGCGTATTAAGGTACATTCGTGTACTTCACGTTTTGTGTTGAAAGGAATGTAAGTACCTCTTGGGTAGTTTTATCGACTTCATCTGAACACGAAGATGCAAACCAAAGGTACCGGCGCATATGTCGTGATCATGAAAGGCTTTTATATCGAGATTTATTATAAAAAAAAGAAAGTCCTAAAAAATACAAGGTTCTCAAGAAGCAGAAAATTACTCAATTATATATTTCTCATTCCCCAAGTAGTTGAATTTATTATAAATGGATTCAGGTGAAGGAATTATCCCTTCTTCATATAAAATTTCTGATGACACAGTACTATCCAGTTCAATTTAAATAAAATGCTGACGTTGTTACCTTTTTTACCCTTAGCGAGTTTCAATACACCGAAAGCAAATACCTGTAATATTAAAAGAAATCATTTGTGCGGCCAATAGCCCTCTAAAAACCCCCACGGACTTTTCCGTCCGGATTACAAACAAAAAGGGACCACCAGAAAACTTTCGTATTGTACTTTTATTGAATGGAATCGTTCGGGTATTCAAAAACATTCTGACATTCATTGAGTTACGCTGGCGTATATCAAATAGCGATGTGAATTGTTACAAGAGGAAACATCGCTTTTCATCCATGTACTAAGAAATTTGCATTCCACTGACATACTTATTTATTCACATTACACAAGAAAACTCAAAATGTTTGGATTTGAAAGATTTCATCTTGAACATTTTAATTTTCCACGTTCAATCCTTTTTCGACATTATCATGTCTTCGAGAAATCTAGAAGTCTTTTCTTCATTTAATTGATTTGTTGAAGGTTATTTCCTTTTAAATGTGTTGTGAGTTTCCCTATTTTAATGCATCATTTCCGTGATCACGAAATGCTTAATGCTGTACAAAAATTTAAGAAATTGAAGTAATAAGAAAGAAGTAGGTAGTAAGAATATATGATTGTATAAAAATGTACAGAAATAAAATTTTCTTCTAAAATTATTTCATTGCAATTGGTACATTTACTTTATTGGTGTTTTTATCTTTAGATACTCAAAGTTCGTTTATCTAAAATGTTTGCGGGCAGAAAATAAAATAAATATAACGGTTAATTTTGGTAATAAAAAAGTGTAATAAAGGTGTTGAAGTTTTGTAAGCGTGGCAAAACAACCCCAAATTAGTAACACACAGTGTGTATTGTAGTACCTTTAATGCGAGTTTTAATGAGCGTAATAAAACCCCATAACAAATCAAATTATAAAGAAAATTTATTAATAATGTTTGTGCGGTGTGCACATTTTGTTTCCTTATTGGTGTAAAACGGTATTTCCTGCCGCTTTCTTCCCTTCTGACTGTACAGTGTTATGGTTACGTGTGTGAGTTATGGTTCTAGCATACATTTCGTGCGGCAACCATATACAATATACATCAGCAAACACACACATGCAGCCCATTTATCCCGCAATACTCACGAAGATCGATCACGATTTTCAACCCCCCCACTTAAGGGTTCCCCCCTCGTCTTATCGTTGTAATACGGCGTGACTAAAATATGATTAATCTCCGTTTTCATAACCCACCCGGACATTATCGCTACATGTACCCTGGCAACCCCTCAAACAAAGCTTCTTTCCTAAAATTTTCTTAATTAAACTGGAATTAGCATATCTTCAATTGGAACAGCCACTTGTAATTAACCCTAGGGCTGAAATGCGGAGCGGACCGCGGTTTTGAATTATTACGTGTAGAATTTCTGTGATGTTTATTTATAAGTTTTAAAGGCCGGGATCACCTCCCTCTCGCTATTTGAATAAGAACAATGCAATCGTATTAAAGCATTCTCACAATATTAAAGAGACGGCGAACCTTAGGTCAGGAATGATCCCTTTTATATAACTATGAAGAATTAATTAAGTGTACAGTTAATAAATTGAATAATATTGTGACTGTAGAAATTTAAAAAAGAAGCGAAGTTTCTTTTGAAATATTGAGATACATATTTCTTTCCTGTTTTTTATTTTAGCTTAAAAGATCAAGCTAGGGGTAAATCATATTTTTGGTATAATTAACAGACTTGTTTATATAGTAAGAATATTAATTTTCTACTTCTTTCTGTTTTCTTGTTTGATTTATAATCTTATCTAATTGATTTTACCTCCTAATACCAATTTTTATAAGATTTTATTTATAGAAGCCTTTAGTAATAAAAATGAAATGTTAAAAAATATTCCTCGTTTTCATTTTTATATCTACAGTACAATTTTTGTTGTTTTCTAGCCCTGATGAAGGTAAACTCAATTATACTGAAACGTCTATAACAAATGTTTCCTTATTATATGTACTCATCTCATAATATTAATGAGATTTGAATCTCTCATTGATCGAATTCCGCATTCTTAGACATCTCCCAATCTTAAATCACATCGTTTAAAAGCGCGCGGTAAAATAACAAACGAACAATTTAAAAACATTGTTTCAATTCTTTTTTATCTCTCTCGACAATTAATTTGGTAGACCATGTGGGTCATTTATCAAATTTAATTGATGGAAAAGAATACACAGTGAGGTTATCGGCTTCAGTAAAACATCACAAAACAACATAAAAGTACTGGATGCACAACACCAACGGTACATCTTCCGCTCTTTTATGTGTAACACATGAAATGCATAACATTTATCAGCATGTAAACTACTCCAAATTAGCATCTATAACTTTTTATTCCCGCCGCAATAAACCAGATAATGCGGTGCAAACAACAATATAAAGAAATGTTAAAGTTTTTATTTTATTATTTGTTGAACCAACAATAAAATCTTACAGATTTTAATTGTTGGAATGGGAAAAAAAAAGAACCAAGAACCAAGTTGGAGCCTTATTATACATCATTTAAGATTAATTGTTAGATTGTGGGTATTTCTCCGGATGAATGGTGGCTATTGAACTTCGTTTCGGGTAGATAAAGAGAAGTGAGCAGATAACTGCAGGTAATGTTATCTCGTCTTGAACGCTCGCGGTTCGTTGACCAACTCCAACGAACGAGTTTTATATGCACCAGGTGTAATATGTACATGTATGTTACAGATTGTATTTGAAACTGTTTCTAAAAAAAAAGAGACAACTAAGTAATTAACACTTATTTCTTGTAAAAGTTGGCCTTAATTCTATTAAACTTGGCAGGTATTTCCGTCTTAATTAAGTTTACGGTTTGTTTTGCAATATTCTGCAGACAGACAGTTGCTTACATGTCTGCGCACATATTTAATGTGAATTATGCGTGGAGCATTCACATAAATATTGTAATTATCAATACTTATGCAAGCAGGTTTTCAATGCTAAACAAACATTTTGCGCACGCAAATTATTCCCAAGGCGGATTTATAAAGAATGTTCAGATAGTGAAATGTTATAGAAAGGAAATTATTTCAAGGCATGAGGGAGAGAAAGCAGGAATCCTTAAAGGCATTGCAAAAATTATTTACTTCGAAAAAAAAAAATCTAATTACATATAAGTTTAGTTCGATTATTGTTTATTATTACATTCCCCGAGCCTTGTCTTCTAGGATAACGAAATTAAAAAGTTTCCTTAACATGGAGAAAGTGGAAATATGTGTTGGGAACAAAGGAAAAGGGAAATTAAACAATTTTTAAAATCGGTTAAATAGTCTTGTACTTTCAATTATTTAAATAAAAACATAAAAAATGTAAATATATATATCGTTGATTGAACTTTTGAATATTGATAACAAAAGTAAATTTTAAAGATTAACTATGTGAATTGTATTGACGCATTTTTTTTATTGTCTGATATCGAACACATTTAATTAAAATGTTCCGCTTATGTTCGTAGTTAGTTCATCATCCTGTTGGTTTATTCGTGAAGGCATCTGTAAAGCCAGGAATAAATCAATGCTCGTGCTGAAGTAACTTTTTTTTTGTATGAATGGCGCATTCGGAAAAGGATTTCGAAACGAACGTGCTGTACATTCAGTAAAGGGATTATAATTTTTTTGCACCTAGTGGATTATGAATTATTGTATCCTCATCAAATGCACACATCGACACCTCGTGAATAATGTTTATACGAAGAGATATTCCAGATGACGTAGTACAACGCGAGTTTGAAAACTTAGATTAGTTCTTGGAGAGTCGGGGATGCTCACATTGTCATTTCTGATTATTTCAAGATCTACAACAACAAAAGTTATTATCTTTGTTATATTACATCTTATGTAACTAAATGGAATTTATATTCTGGTGTTGCCAAATATGTAAATGTATTTCTGTGTTGCGTTACGCATTGAATTAATTAAAAAGGTTTTTTTAATTTTCGAAAATGTTCAATGCAAAATTAATAAATTAGTTAGGTGATATGTTTCAAAGCGCACCTTTTTGTAACTGGGAAAGTTCGTTTCATTAAGCACAAACCACTTTTATCTTCTTATTTTTACCCTTCGGAAATTTAACGCGAGCGCGCGATAATTCGCTAGTTAGCAATTTTAATCTCGGCTTGTCCTGAAAAGTTAGGCACGTGGAAACTTATTTTCGTCCTGCACATGATGCACCCAAGTTTTCCGTTAATTAAGTTCCGCTAAAAAATAAAAAGGGGGAAAATTTACTGCTGCTATTAATTTAAATTTATGCTCAAATATGTCAACATTTAACCCACCGTTTTTATGCAAATATATATTACATTATGGATGTTGTTGTTATAATTAGCATAATGTTTACTTCGATAATCCATATTTGTGTTATTTTTTTATTAAAAGTGTGACTGCTGTAATTCACGTGTAAATTAGGCCCAAGATTATTTCTATATGAAATTTGTTCATTTTTTAGAGTTTGAGCAATTTTTATTTTGTTATTTTTAAAAAAGCAGTGAAACACAAATTTACAAGTGGCACCATCTACCGGTCATGTTTTAAATAGCACTATAGCAATATGCACTATAAATGGCTATGCCAAAATTTTTTAAACACTTTTCTGCTGTTTTTCAAGAAATTTCTATTTCAGTTTTGCAAGTTTTATAAATTCTAAAATTTTATAAATAATTTGAAGTATTATGAAATACTAGAATAAAAATTAGCAATCGCATAAACATAGTCTTACTACTAATTCGTGTGCTTTATGAGTTTAGTGTTGACAGTATAGGATGGAATCTGGTACTATTGTGTTGAAACAATGGGAGTTGGAATAGTAACTATTCAAGGCAACGAACCAAAGTTCCTTTAAACTTAATTATTCGAGTGCAACAGCGCACATTTCACTCATCAAAGTAATTTGCTTACGGACAGAGAAGCCGCAAACATAAAAAGCGAGTGCGTGCACGCTCTACTTAATGAAATCGGGATATTTCACGTATGTACGTGCCCGGATTTCTCACATACCTAACGTACACGTGATCTGCATTCATCCTTTATAAAAAAAACCAACCCTATCTTACATTTCTAATTTTGTGGTGTGCGCGCTTTGAGACTTCTAGTCGCAAGTGCATCAATTCAGAAGTTTTGGGGCACCTGTGAGATGCATATATTTGTAGAACGAAGTTTCGCATTTACAAAAAATACGAAATTTATCTTCTCTACTTTATTTTCAAATAATTTCCATAATTTAATTTATTTCTATACCCGAGCTCGTTTAAAAAGAAATCGCTCCCATGATATATGGACGGTTGATTTAAATTTTAATAAGAATTATGAAAAATGTATCTCGCAAATGCAAAGTTAATCCCTTTACGTAATTATTAATTATTTCGTATAATTAATTAATTAATTAAATAAAAAGGACCATAGCGCGTTGTTATATTACATAAATAAGTGTAAAAGAAGGTTTTGTTACATATAACCTCATTTTTTTAATGAAATCAAAAAGATTTTTGCATCTTATACTGAGAACAAACATGGTGGGTTATTCAGTCTCTTATTAAAGTTTCTCTATCACCTACATTTGCACATAAAATATATTTAGGGTACAAATTATAGTAGTTTGTTCCAAATTTCCAGTTTTATATTAACACGCCGGACTTTACGTTAATGGAAACAAAGTTGGGGAAATGTGCGTGCAAATAATACACGTGCCCATTACACACGCACGTGTAGTTATGATTATCCCTCCAGCAACGGATTTCCACTAACGAAAATTCTGTACTTAATGTGACAAGTAATTTCCGTATATAAATTTCGCTGCTATAAAAAAGTGTAAAATTAAATCGAATTGTTTTTATTAATTTATAAATGAATGTAAAAATCTTGAGGCCAAACAGTCAGCCTTCAAATACATTTCGTAGGTTTTTTTTGTTATTAAATTTGCAACACAAATTTCGTCATAATGGTTATTTTAATTTCCTGGTTAGAATTAATGTACACTGTGATTATTTGGAATACACCTCCATATTAATTTAGAAATTTTAATTTCGAAACGCACTTCTTAAATTATATTTCGTCATTAAAATTTTAGTTTGGATATATTATATGTAGCTATGAAACTCTAAATAAAATTCTTACACTCATTTAATGATATTTGATATTTAATATTAATGCAGGGTGTGCCTATCTTGAAATACCTTGTTTCATCAAGTATTTCCCACGAAAGTTAAACAAGGTAGAGATCAACTGAAGATCAAAAAATGTTCTTCACGTCTATCTGTTGTAATTGAAATGCAGTAGCCACATAAATTAATATTTATTAACTCGTATATATTTACTTGATACCTGTCAAATAAAATTGAATATATTTCTAGTGAGAAAGAAGTCATTACTTCATTAAATCAATTAAATCTGTTTATAACAAGTTTTCATTTTCTGCTATCTAGATAGATATCTTCTTTTTTTTTAATTTTAGCAAGCAACCAACTTGTACATTTGTTTAAATACTTAATAACATTTTTTTTTTCTGTACGAGTCACTAATTAAAATAATAAAATTTAATTGAACGTCAACTTTTAAAATGAGATGTTTAACACCCTCCTTAGTTTTGCTAAGAAGCTACGGTATAAATATTGTGATAGAAGGGTGAGGGTGCCTTTTATGCCTTCAGCTTTTACCGAAAGACAAAGCAAGTCCCTTGAGATGATTGGCCTTGTCAATATTGATATAACAGTTTAACGAGAGCCGTGTAGAAAGTAAACGATAATTGACCTCTTAAATTTGAAATCAGCATTAAAGTTCTACGCTGTTAAAATTATTATTATCCCTTCTAATTAAAATAATTAAAAGAAAAAATCGAAAAATCCTTGTTTAATAATAATGTAATTATATTTTTACATGTGATAATTTAATGATTTATAAAGTTACATAGCTTTTCGTGTCTTGATGTTTTATAAAAAATATAAAAATAATGAAATGGGGAGTATAAACGCGCCCTTATCTTCAAAGCGAGCGATAACACTACCGCGTTACTCACATACGTGAGTGTTAATGAGTAATGGCTTATTTTAAATTATTACCTCACCGCAATATACACATTTACACCAACAAAAGCTATAAATATTGTGGTTAAATGTGTTTGAATGGTTGATTAGATTTATTTATTTTTTGTGCTCGTGTGGAAATCTGATCGATCTGGTTGGTTGTTAATTTTATATAAAGAGTTTTAAAAGAATTTCGCAAGAATGGAGAGGTGGGTTGTGCAAGTAAGCCGGGCAGGTGATGGAGATTCTGTGGGTTGGAAACCGCAAAACCTCTCCCGTACACCGGTTTTGCTCGATTTTGCCTACGCATTACGAATTGAGAACAAGAAACAGATCATAAAATTAATCAATGCAGATGTAAATAAAAATGTTTAATTTTCTGGTTTTATAAATTAATTCCTGCAATTGATACAATTTTTTTGGCAATTAAAAATTCTTGTAGAATATGGTAGTGATTTTTTCAATACATGAAAGAGGCAGCTAATAATACTTTCCTCATGGAAAATAGAAAAATTGTTTTTCCTCAGTTTTGACCTCAATTCTCTTCATTGTAATGAGAAGAACTGGATTCGTAGTGTAATGTGTAGCATCCTTGCTTTTCGTGCCCGAAATACTGAAGGACTTTAATATGTGCATTACTTTATTTTTTGCTTGTACCCCAAATTATAACCATAGGCATTGAGAATTTCATGTTGTCTCGCAAAAAATTGTTCTGTTCGTTCAGAATACAATCTTAATTATATTATAACAACCATCTCCATTTCATATAAAAAATAATAATAATGTTCTGAGTATTCACAATTGTTCAATCCATAATTTCAATTAATTCCATAGAAGAAAATTTTAAAATTACAAAGCGTGCACTGAAGTTACCTTAAATTATCCAAGATTGGTAAAGTGAAGCCTAATCAGTATTTGTAACACATAATTTACCAACTCGGCATAATGTATTCTATGTGCGCGCTAAGCCGGGAAAAATACGAGTAATAAAAAAAAGTAAAGCAGCGGCAACCGCACGAAATAAATCCACCTCGCGAGCTCAGAGGAATACACCCAGGAAGGATGAAAAAGAAAGAAAATAAGAGGAGATCTTGGAAAGGGGAGAAGGGTGCACACGCGCGCACCCCATTTCTCGTATATATCTTTTAGGAAGTAGTTCTGGCGACTAAAAACCGATTCACGAACTCTCTTTGTATAAGTAAATACGAAAGGGCACAGTTTTAGACCTTATAAATTCCCCAAAGAGGGCATCCTTGTTTAGAACCATCCCAGTCCACTTCTATTAAATTGTTTATTATATAAAAATAGGAAAATAGCCGGTGGTGTAGTTCATTCCTATTGGGGATATATTTATAAAGAAAGCTTGCGGTCTCGGAAGAGTGAAGACAAAGGAAAGTGATGTAAATTAGACAACAAGAAGGAACCACTCCCCCTTAAAAAAATGTAAAATACACCATCTAGGGAAATCTAGAATCACCTCGGGCTGGAGGATATATGAATACGTTATGTACTACTCGGATCATAGCGGTTTTCCCTCGTTTCATCCCCAAACAGTAGAAAATCGCAAATTCGAACTAAGCTGTAGTGTCTGTCAATCAATTATAATAGTGTCAATCGTTTAATTTACCAATAAATTTGTAAATTCGTATTTTTTTAATAATCAATATTCACTACATTTCTTTTAAGTTCCAAAATTAAAATTTCCTCAAAATACGTAACACTTTCTTTTTTTTACATTTATATCTAATTTTGCTTGTACATATTTTATTGAAGTTTATAAAATTTAATATTTCATCCTTTTTGTTTATTTGCGTTTTAATTTTCAGTAGCTTTTTTCTTTTTTTGTAAATTCAAATTTAATACACAAATGTCCAAATAGTTAAAACTCACTTTAATATTTAATTTAAATACAAAATTTAAACCCAAATATGAGAAAAAAGCTCTAAAAATATTTCCCTTATCTTTAAATGTATCGTTAAGTACAATAAATGTAGATCCTTCCAAAATTAGATCCTCATTATCAAATATTTATGAATTGAAAATGTGTTTTTATACGGTTGCTTATGAGATGCGCCGCCATTTTTCAATACAATACACGTTCTTTTCTTCTATATGCATAAAAGATGAGCCACGACTAAACATACAAATATTGCGTAATTACTTGGCAAATATTCATTCACTCTCTTTGTTTAGTTCATGTGAATTGTAGCGGAAAGTAAGCGAAGTATGGGAGAAGTATACTTAACCTTGATTCTAACAAACCTGTATGAAATAGTTGCCTCTCAGCCAACGGAAACGTTCTGAGAATATTAAAAATAGTTGAGGATAGAATTTTTTTTTTATTTTTTAAATCGGCTTACAATTAATTTATATTTTACATAATTAAAACTAGTGGAGATTGTTTTTATGGCATATCGTTTCATGGTTCACATAATATGTTAATGAGGATAAGGAATTGAATACATTTTTCTTCATATAATTATCTCATGGCAGGCTACAAAATACATTAATTAAGAAACATGAAAATTTTTCAATTTTCGGATTTATGCTAAATTTTCTTTAAGTAATGGAAATTTTTTAAATATATCTATGTATGTTTATTATATTATAAGGAGCTAAAAATGTTAAGTATTCTGCTCAGAGGTCTGCGAGTAAATTGCATTATCAGTTTTTTCATCCTCATATAATATGTTATTTTATTCAAGTAATTAGCGCCATCTATCATTTTCAAAAAGTAGCATTATTGTCTTTGTTATTGTATGTTATATTACGCTTTTTGGTATAGGGAGCATACAAAACGAAGGAAAGTAAAAAAAAATATTGCATTAAAATTATATCATTATTGTTATCTGTAAACAAAATTATTAGCAAAAAAATATTTCCATTTCTGACAAATTATTTAGTCACAAAAATACACTTAAAAAATTGTGTATAAAAAATAATAAAGTAAAGTTGTAATTGTAAAAATTTAAAATGCAAACGTGGGTAGCGTCCTTAAGTATTGTAATCTGAAAATAAAATTATTTCTCTCCTTGGAGCAGTAGCGCCTCTTTGACGTCGCTAATAAAAATCGCATTAAACTTTTGAAATGTTTTCATAGTGGAAAGTCGCAATCTTAATGCCGCGCGCCACCGTTATTACATGTAAATATATCACGCAATAAAAACACCCTCAACTCGAGTATCTTTGTTTCGTTTTTTTTTATTATTGAAATTTCTACTAGTAGGATTATTATTATTATTATTATTATTTCCTTTTTGTCTGGAGGAAGAAGATGAAGATGAATATTCGCACCGATCTATTGTAATTTGCACTAATGGATCCATCGATGTTTCGTTGGAATATAATGGAGGGAATATTTTGTTTTTCTTTTATAATCTTTGCGTTATAGACATCCAGGAAATCATTATAATTCCTATTTCCCGCGTAGTTGACGTTAAAGGACCGGGGGTGTTGAGCCCCCGCAGCAATCTGTGTAATGTCCCCCCGGGGGACGGTAAGCAGCTTACACGTCCGCCACGATGATTGTGCCGAGACCCCACGCATCCGAACTATTATTTTTCTCTCTTATCCGTTTAGTGCTATTTGAATGTGTCCCATGTCGCGAAAAGTTTGGCCCGCGCTCCAAAACTTCCTCCACCTTTTATTTGCTGATAAACTCCAACCACCCCGAATTGTTTAAAAATAATTGTACACAACCCACGATCCCCATTTTATTTTTTTTTTCTTAGCCACCAGAAACAATTGCGAATGGGAAATTAAATTTGGTAGATGCGGCTTTTACAATTTGCATTTCTTCCGGACGCGCCAGGGCCTCGTTTTCAGACGGTCCGGAATGCAAATTAAAAACAAATCAAGTTAAAAATTTTGTTGGGATATAGAAATAATTAAAAGTTTTCTGTTGTGTGCGTGAAGTTGTAGAGATTATTAATTTTCCACTTCTATTTACAAACTTTTCGCGCATTGATTTATTAAAGGATATAAATTTTCATTCGGAGGTTTTTACAACTTTTGAAATATTCCGTAACGAGATTATGTAAATCACACCACAGATTAATTTAGAAACAAAAGGTTAAAAATATTAAAAAAATCGTTAATCTTTTTTTAGATTATCCACATTCATTTTTTCTTTGTTAAATTGTTATAAAAACTAGGACTCATATTTTCCATGCGTCTTTGAATTATTCATACTTAGCACATACTTAATCGGCTTTTGGCGCCACAAAGCATCTACACATTGCCTTTTTTATCAATCAGGATGTAAATATTGTATTCATCACGCAGACATATTTATTTTGATCGCCCCGCAAAGATCTTTATTGAAAACCGTTTCCGCCCAGCTTATTAATAATCTCTAACACAGATTTCTTATGAATATAAAAACAAATACAAAAGAAATAAATAAACAACTTTAACTTGGAATTAGTTTCTAAACGATTTTAGGGAGTTGGGGAAATATTTGCAAGTAACCAATAAAACTTAATAATCCGTTGGTACGCATGGAAAACATTAAAGATATATTAATAGTCTTGTTTGGGCTAGTGAAGCGGTTAAAGATGTGTAAAAAATAGCTCCCTTGCATGTTCTGATTTATGTAGTAATTTAAAAGCAAGGGGAATACATACTGATAACCATCTGTACTGAATGCACCCCCAAATAGGGACCTTTCAACTTTCCCCCATCCATAGTATGTTTCGAGACCCTTGAAAATTTTCAGTGCAATATAATTATTTTGACCGTAACTGTCGGGGTAATATTTTCGTTGATTATTTATGTGTTGGAAAAAGGGGAATCTCTCAATTCCGTTCTAATTTCCACCAAGTTGTATTGAGATCGAATTCGGTTGTTTGAATGGACTATTCCGTTCGGAATCCCGGATGGGTGTGTACTTTCAACTATAAATAAAGTAAATGGCAGAAATAAATCCATTTATTTTCGACATTTGGCATAAATGCGTGTATTTATGGTTATCTTATCGTTACGAAGGTTGGCCCGACGAAACATAAATACTGATTTGCCTCATTTTTTTATATATAACAAAACAATACTTCACACACATCCATAATGGCGATATGGAATGATCTCGTAGTAAAAGTATAAAAAGGCGTTTTTAATGAATGAACATTTCTGCTTACTTACAAATCGTGGCACTTCTTTTATGCTTTGCTAGCGCTTAAACGGGTTTAGCGAGTTGGATCGTTGAAAAGTAAGCAAGAAAGTTGTACCTGCATGTTTTTCTCCTCTTTAGAATAAATTATTTTTTCTCTCTTTTTTCCTGCTTGAAACAAACACAAACGGGAAACATTTTCAATTTTACTGTAATAGAATTTACAAAAGGCAACAAGCACAATCTTGTATTAATCAAATAGGTCAAGTTGTAAATTGCTTTAAGTGGATTTGTGATACTATAACTGACCTCAATATTTTATAAATAAATATTTAAACTTTTCCGTAATCAATACAAAAACAAATAACGAATTTTGCAATTTTCTTAGTTGAAAGGATCCTTATCGTTTGCAAAATTGTACATTAAAAAATAATCAACTAAATACTTGTAATAAAATAAATTAATTTGTGGGAAAAATGCTACTTCACACATTTTTGCCTGTCAGTTTTCTTAATAATTCTTTTATTCTTTGTTTCAGTGGCCAATGTCAACTATGATCCATGTTCTGTTGATTGGAGTCCTAGTGGTAGAATCTACAATGGGTGTTGGATGTCCAACAGGGTGCGAATGCAACGATGATACTTTCGTCGTAAAATGCGAGAAGAGCAAACTAGACGTCCTTCCCATCACCCTAAACCCCGCTATTCAACGCCTAGTACTTAGAAACAATAAAATAAAAACAGTAGACGCAGCTTTCCAATTCTACCGCGACCTACAATACGTCGATTTATCCAGCAATCATCTAGTTAGCATCCCGACGAAGAGTTTCATAAACCAGGATAAGCTACAAGAGCTCCATCTGAATAAAAACAAATTATCCGCTGTTAACAATAAAACATTTCAAGGATTGAGATCCCTAACAGTTTTAAATCTCAGAGAGAATTTCTTGGAAGAGTTACCTAGAGGATTATTTTCAATTCTTCCAAAATTAGAAGAATTAAATTTGGGTCAAAATCGAATATCTAAAATAGATCCGCTCGCTTTCGATGGTTTATTAGCTTTGAGGGTTCTTTATTTGGATGATAACCAACTCAGTGCTGTTCCAACACCTTCCTTTCCCGTAATGGGAAGTCTAGCTGAATTACATGTTGGCCTTAATGATTTCACCATACTTCCAGATGATGCTTTCGCTGGATTAAACAGATTGAGTGTTCTTGATCTTAGTGGTGCTGGTCTCTCGAATATTAGCGACAATGCTTTTAAGGGGTTAAATGGGTTAAGGAGCCTTAATTTGGCAGATAATCGTTTGAGAAATATTCCGACCAAACAAATTTCACAGTTAGCACGTTTGGAAGATTTAAGCATCGGACAAAATGAATTTTCGGTGATAGAAGCTAATTCGTTCAAGAGTTTAAGTAACTTGAGGAAACTAGATATAACGGGTGCTACACATTTGGAAAGGATTGAAAAAGGCGCGTTTAGTGATAATTTAAATATAGAGACCATTATATTAGCTAGTAATCGTAAATTGGATACAATTGAAGAGGGAGCTTTGGTCGGTTTGCCCAATCTACGCCATCTAGTATTGCGTGAGAATGCCTTCAAGACAATTCCGGAGTCTTTACTGTCTTGGAATGAACTTAGATCGTTGGAATTAACAGATAATCCGATTTATTGCGACTGTCAATTACTGTGGTTGGGAAATTTATTAGCCATGAAAAATTTAACGGCGGTTCAGTGCACTTTACCCCTTCCATTGCGTGAAAAACCTTTAAGGACTCTAAGCGCAGATGATTTAGGTTGTTCTTTTCGCGATCCTCGCCAACAAGCAATTTTAATAACACTTTGCGTCAGTGCGGTTATTTTAATTGGCGGTTTAGGTTTGTTGCTATTCCGATATAGGCAGAGGGTCCGAGAAGCTCTTAAAGAATATAAATGGAACAAACGGGCGATAAGCAGAAAGGAGCATGAATACCAGAAAACCTTCTCAGATGATGAATACATCATGCGTTCTGCACAACAGCACAAACCTATACCGGTAACGGAATTGTAGCTAGAACTCAGCGCGCCGCCTTCGGGTGTTTTTTGTGTCGATGGTGTAGAGGGGCGGCGTGCGAGGGCTCCCAGAGGAGCGGGTGGCACTCTTCCTGTTACTGGATTCACTTACATAACCGGGGACTCGTGCAGGGCGCACTCATTAAGAGCCCTGAATACTGAAAATAGGAACGGATTTCAGAGATATCACAGGGACATATACCAGCATTAGTCCGAGTATAAACTTTAGTTATATCTGAGCAATAAATGAATCCATTCCAATATGTGATTTTTACGAAATGTAGAGACTGTATAGTAGCTGCTACGTATATTTTCTTGCTGTCTAATATCTCTATATTACAATTCATGATTTTTGCATTTTTATTTATTTTTCTTGCCTAGTTTAGAAGTTCGTTTTCTTTTTATATTTAAAGCAGAAAATCATGATTTGAAATATAGACAATTTATTTACTATAATACATCGGTGTATTAAAAAGCACCGGGGGCAGATTGTGATATAAAATGACTACATCTACAAGATCTTTCAAAAGACGATTAACAAACATTCAAGAACATGATACCTTTAGTTTTAATTATTAATTTATCAATAAACAATATACGGAAACAAACAAAAGTTCCTTCTTAAAAAAAACTTCCCATTTATCATTCTAAATTGTACGAATATATGTTTTTCTGTTTGGTGTTACACAATTTCAAATTTAATTTTGTATTATATTTTTATGATGTTCACACATATTTTGAAAGATCTTGTATAATCTTAGAATAGATATTTATTTTGAACATTGACTGAAACATAGTGTGTTCACTTTAGTTTGATAGTTGATTTAATCAAATCGAAAAATAAATCGTGTTCGGTACTAAAATTTTTGAAAAGAATTGAAGCATCAACTATCATACTAATTTATGATTGGTTCTTTAAACAAAATGTGGTCATTTCTATACCTCCATCTGATTTTAGTACTTGAGATTTGATATTTTCAATTAATTTGAAAATATTTAAATCATGTAAATATACTTCACACGCAATATTTCTATAAATATATTTGTATATACTTTAAATATATAAATATTTATTGATTTTTTATAGTTTTTATTGAAACGAGATTTTATATATTATAAAAAAAAACACGAAATATCAAAATATTGCATTCCTTTTTCGTTCTTTTTGTATGATATTTTCGTGCTGTTCTTTTTAATATTATTTGTGGGGTTGTGATTGTAAATTATGGTAAAAACGAGAGTTCTTTATATGTCCAGTGATTTCTTTCTTTTTTTTTTTTGTTGAAAATTGAGAAAAGTATTTTTGAAAAATTATGAGAATGAAAAATGTGTAGTACGTTCGAACACAATACATAAAACTAGTCACAGTATATTTAAATATAGAAGTGTGAATGGAGTTGTATTTTATTGTATAAAATACAAGATAAGTGCATTTTATAATTGTAAATAATATCATAGTGTTTTTGTACATATTAATTTTAATCTTATCCAACATATTTACAAAATAAAGATAATTAATATTTAAATTAGCATTTGAATTTATTTGCTATTTTTATTTTTGGCCCTTTCAATCCTTTCACAAGATCCCTTCAAACTTCCCATTAAAAAAGTGATAAAATATCTACAATTAGGTTACACTATATGCAACCAAATGTACACACACAAGTTGTAGCAAAAAGTTTTTTGGTAATTTGAAGACTTTATTTTGTTTTACTTCACATTATTCATAAATATTTCAATTTATATTATCTATGCAATGCAGAAATTAAATAGTTTTGTGCAGTTTAGGAATAATTAAAACATAAAATCAATTATTTATCTGTCATCCAAAGATTGACAGCAAAAATCGCTCCAGAGCTCCAGAGTTAAAGTTTGTTAAAAATGTAGATAACGATATTTTTAACTATTTAAATTTGGGGGCTAATGAACATTTATTTAATTAAAACATCTAACTTTTCAATATAAATAAGAATTGAAACATAATTCATTTCAGTAAAGTAGTTTTTAGTTTTTCCTCAATTTCTTAATAGATTTTTGAATTTTGCTGCGTTCAGCATTCAAAATTTTTTTCAGATGTTTCAATTCTTGTCAACACTTCGAGGGGGGATGAAATAAATCCAAATTAAAGAACTAAAAAGTACCTACATTTTTATAGAGCTTTAATTGCACATCTTTTTAACTTTCTGTGGTAAAAAGTTGTAGAGGTTTGAGATAACACGAGATTTTTAATCTGATTTTACGATTATTACTTTGACATTCATTGTCGGATGAACGATGATTGGAATTTAAAAAGATCATTCTAGTTGCTTACATTATAAACCATTTTTTATAATCCCATTTTATTCTTATTTAGATTTAACTCTGCATCTGAAGTATTTTTTTGAATATTATTGGAAGGTGTAAGTAAAGTTGCATATATTATAGCTTCAATAAAATTTAAAGAATGTATCACCAAAATTAAGAAAACATTTAAAATCATATTTCTCGCGTCTTTATTGATATTATTAATAATTTTGCAGAGATTTTTGAACATATATATTTTTTAGCTAAATTAAAATTTGGAATTTGAACGAAAGAGGGCCCTGAGTACCTTAACGTGCATGTTACTTTATCAGGTTGGTGTATGTGCTAAATCATTTGTTGTGAAACATGGAGGACGTTTTGACAGAAATAGTTTCCTCAGAAGATTTAAAAGTAAGTATCTTTTAATCCCATATAATTCAATCGCAGGTTTAAAATAAACCACAAAATTAACTGATTTTAAATTGTGGAATGGAATTGTTAAATCTATTGATACGCTATTCTTTATTTGTAGGTGAGTCATACAATTCTAGAATGAAATTGGTTCAGTTTTGAGTAGTACAATGTGAATAATTTCATTACAGATACATAAATTTCAACATTTTCTTTGTATATTATGAATTTAGTGATTTACTTAAATTGTTGATAAATATTGTGAAATATTCAGAGGTTATCTCTACCATATGTGTTTATACAGTTTTTTTCTAAACTTGAACTATTTCTGAAGGGTAATCATACCGCAGTAGAATTCAGGATCAGACTGAGGAATATTTGCATCGTGTTTAACTTGCAATTTAGTGGCGGAATTTCTGTAAAATACACAACAAAAAATTAAAAAACATTTCAACAAAATATAAATGTTTCGGGGGTCCGCTTGAACTTTCTCTTGGAAAATTGCATATAGTATGTCTAAATTTTAAAAGGATGCTGGCTTAGAGTTTGAAAAACATGTGTAGCGATACCTTATAATCCTACCAGAATATTGAAAATAATTTTTTTAATTTTGATATTGAAAGTCTTATTTTCCATTTCAATTTATGATAGTGTCATAAATTAGCGTAGAAATAAAAATTAGTCGGACAAATACCAACTTCATTTATGAAATATCATAAAATAGGTGCCTAATTAATTTTTTTCCTTTTGTTTGCCTCTGTTGTTTACCAAATATTCAGGTAATAAGAGACGGCCATAATTATCGGCTATATTCCCAACCCTACTTGAATAAATGTAAATCATTTAGAGCTACTTGACTAAAATTGCATAAATAATCAAGTAATGAAGTCATTTCCGATTTTAACTTGAAATCTAATTAGATTTTTGTGAAACTAATATAAAAAATAAATTCATTGTGTTCCTTATCAATAAGCAATAACAACCGGCTTATTTATAAATTCAAAAAAGAATTTTTGTATGCAAATCAATATGCACAAATAATAGATCTAGATAGTTTAGATCCTGTCACATCAATCAAAAATATTTGTCAAATTTAAGATCCGTTTTGTTTGATTTGTTTATATTATTTAAAAATGGTGATATGGGAATGCAATTTAGCTCCCTTACCTGAAGCACTAACAGAGGTGTTTTACATTTCCTTTAGCTCATTTTAAGATTCTAATTTTTTTCTCTTTTTAGAAATTTGAAAAAATATACCATGACCAATTATATGGAAATAACGTTACACCAAAAGCACAATTTGAATATGCATGGTGTTTAGTAAGAAGCAAATATCCGGCGGATATAAAAAAAGGGATCATCCTTTTAGAAGAATTGTACAAATCACATGAAGAAGGCCAACGTGATTACCTGTATTACTTAGCAATTGGAAATGCTCGTTTAAAAGATTACAGATTAGCTTTAAAATATATAACATCATTTTTAACCATTGAACCGGGTAATCAACAAGTATTATCTTTGGAGACAGCTGTAAAAAAGAAAATGGAAAAAGAAGGATTGAAAGGGATAGCAATCACTGGTGGAGCTGTTTTAGCTCTAGGAGCAGTCGTCGGTGTTGTCATGGCTGTGGCTAAAAAATAAAATCGTTTTTTTTTTTGAAATTTACAAAATTTTGTGATCTACATTTATAAACCATATGTTTAATTTATTCGACAAAGAGACTAATATATATAATTTTTATAAAATAATGTTTTTATTGTAGTTCACATTAGTTACGATGATTTATTCTATTGAAATGTACTGATTTGTTTAGAATGCCTGTTATATTTTGTACAGACTATATTTTAGCTTATATAATTATTAAATAGTCAATAATAGATAAAATAGCACATATCTTTGATGCATTTTCTTTAGTACATGTTTTAGGGAAGTAAGTATTGTTATACATGGGGTGTATTGTATAAAATTGAACATTTGTATAATGTAAAATCTTCCATATTAAAATATAGTTAATGGATTTTCATTTCTTGTAAAGCGTAATTTACACATTGACTGTAAATATTTGAAATAGTTTGGTGTTTTGGAGAACTAACGCCTACATGGCTAAAAGAAAGCACCCTGGAAATTTTATATGAAAAATGGCTTTCGATCTAATTGGCAAAAAATAGTCTTCTGGGGTAACTGAATAAAGAATCAATAGGTACAAAGCCCCATAATATTTTTTTAATCTGAATTTTAAGACAACATAACGCTAATTTCTAACTTAATAGTGAGCAGTAGTGAGATGATATGATGGACTGAATACATTGGAAACAGATGATATGATGGGAAAACACAATTTACACAGGCACACGCACATTCGCACCCCCATCACATATACAAACTTATACTCATACCTCCCGAATATATATATTGCCACATAGATATAAAATATATGGCCATGTATGAATGAAACGTATTGAAACAAAATTTGATTTCGCTTAAACTATGGAGATACCTTCCTTTACTCAATAATAGGTCCCCTGATTTTTTTCAGATTTTTCATTGCTAAATCTTCAGAGGGACGGCGTGTCCAAAATTGAAAAACTAAATTTTCTTGTATTCCCGAAGATTTCTACTGCTCGTAACTCCTGAGAGGTGCATTCTGGCGGAAAACTCATAAGCACCTTTTTTGTTCCTATATGATCTAGGTAATAAGTAAAAGAAATTTATTTATTTATCTTTTTTTTTGCATAATTTGTGTTTGAAAAATAATTAAAATTGCCAATTAACTCATTTGTGCTATTTATTAAATAAAACTTGAATTGGCAATAATTTTTCTTTTTTTTAACCTATAATGCATTGCGAGTCCCGCCACTCGTCATAATTTAAAAACGAACATATCTGTAGTGCAACACCAACAACATATGTCTTACCATCATATCACCTCTTTCCAATGCATTCAATCCCCTATTGTCTTATCTCACTTGAACTTATTATGAAGTTAACAATTAGCATTATATGAATCTTAAAACTAACGCAGATTAAATAATTTTAGTTATGGGACCTCGGGCCCCTTAAGACTTTTAATCAGCTAACTCAAAAAAATATTTTTCTCAATTTTCAGCCAATTTGACTCAAAACCATTTTTCATATAAAATGTGCAGGGTCCTTTGCAGCAACCACCCATTGTAAATAGTATAAAGATGATTCAGATATTCACAACTCTGTTAAATCGCGAATGTGATATGGAAATTGTGACATTATGATAGAATAGACAATCTAGTCTAGTCATTTTAAGAATTTTGTAGGAAAAAAAGGAAACCTTTAATATTTTTGAAATTTAGGGAATACCTTCTAATTATGTTAAATAAAAAAATCAATAAAGTTAGATTGCAAGGATCGGCTTCTAATTTGTTAAATAAGCAATTGTTATAAATAAATAAAAAATCTCGCTAAGTATTATTCTAATTAAGTTAAAAATTCTGTATGGGGGGGGGGGGGGGGCTTAAGGGTTGCTGATTACGAATATGATGGGAAAAAAAAGAAAACAAAATGGGGGGCACAAAATAGCGAATTTTAAATGCTGAAAAGGGAATATTCTTATGGTGTTTAAGTTTTAAAAAATTTTTTCTGAATTTAGCCTTTTTTTGTCTAAAATGACTGGACTAATTACTATCAAAGTATAACTTTTTAGGACTTCTCTATCAATCAATTTAATTACTTTCTGAAAAATTAAATTTGCATTACAAAGGGACCAGTTGCTTAAAATGGATCTAATTCTAATAGTTAATAAGTTATATAACATAAAGCTT
>JAODAH020042937.1:0-16165 GCA_027574865.2 Coproporus ventriculus | reverse complement strand
CTACCACTCTCACCTTTTCTTTATCTCCATTCTAGAATGTTCATTTTGTTTCTTTTTATTTGTCTATATATTTTTTTACATTTTCTAGTTAAAACAAACTGTTGCAAACCGTTTTTTTTGTGAAATACAATTAACTTTAACCCCCTACATATCTACATAGTTAGGCATGGTTATGGGTTAATCAATCATGCAATAAAATTTTATATTTATGTACACAAAAGAATTCCCTTAACTTCTTTTTCTGTACGCAAATCAATTATTCCTTATTGCAACCATAAAACCCAATCCACCTGTGTTCTTTTGTACAAATCATTGAAATCCATTTAAATAATGAACTTTCACTCTTGATCACATATATTACTACTACATAATTTTATTATCTTGTACAACTTTAATGAGGTGTAAATATCTAAAAGCTTTTTTTTCTTTGCAGGCCAAAAAGGATATTTATAACATTAAGTCACAAAGGTTAATATTAGCACAAGATGAATATAATCACCTAAATAATGATTTAGCTGCATTGACAACTTCCAGAACAAGCTGTAAGTTCACAAAAATGATTTTAATTGGATTATGTGTAATTTCCCTTTCTTTTTTTATTTGCAGTGTGTTCATCAACGAGTAGCGTTAGTACAAAATACGATCCGGATCTTTTAAAATCAGATGTAGCCATGGCGAAAAATAGGGTATCTAGACTTAAATCTGAACTTGAACAAATTCGAACAGAAATGAATTTCACACAACGTGGTGTGGATACATTAACAAAGTGAGTTATCTTGCCTAAACCCCTTTCTAGACAAATAATGATGAATTTTGTTTTTTTTTTAGTGTCGAACAAAAATTAAGTGCACATCAAGGTGCTTGCTATAATATAGCTGAAGCACAAGCGATGATGACGGAATTAAGAAATATACAGAAATCTCTTTCATCAGGTGAAAAAGAACGAGCTGAATTAATGCAATCGCTAGCGAAATTAAAAGATGATTTAACGAGACTACAACTTTGTGAAAGTTCCCCGGATGTATCTACTTTAAGTCTTCCACAAGAAAAATTAAGCACAGCTTCTCAGACGGATTTATCATGCGAATTAGTCCCAATTGGTACACGATTAGCAGAAATGGCAAAAATGAGGTTGGAGTATGACGAAGCCAGAAAACAAGTACAAAATATTCAACAAAAATTAGCTGATTTAGAAGAAAAGGTTCAACCCGGACAGGTGGAATCAGATAAAGATAGGTTGTTACTTTTCCAAGAAAAAGAGCAATTATTAAGGGAGTTACGTAGTATCACACCTAGAACACGATCAAAAGAAGAAATGAGTGATATACAAATGAAATGTAAGAGATTAGAAGAAGATTTAAATAAAGCCTTTGAAGTATCAAATAGAACAATAGCAGATAGAGTAAGATTGCATGAAGAAAAACAATTACTCCTTCAACAATTACGAGATGCTTTAAGACAAATGACACAACTCGAATCACAATTAAAAACATTATCAGTAAGCACTTTATCTGTAAGTAGCAGTTCTAGTCTTGGATCTCTTTCGACAACTAGCAGTAAAGGTTCGCTAAGTTCTGGATTAAGTTTTACGGATATTTATGGAGGACCACAATGTATAGGATCTGTAAATATTGATAAACCAGTTGATATGGTTGATTTGCATAAAAGAGTTGAACGACTTTTGAAGGGTAATGATAGTACTGTAAATACTCCCTCGACAGGGCGATCTCAACCATCTTTATCACCGAGGAGTTCTTTATCATCAGTTTCACCCCCAATTTCACCAATGTATGAAAATTTGCCTTGCATCATCCCACCTCCTGCTTATGAACAATTTGAACGAGATAGAAGATTACAAATGCAATCAGAACAAAAACCTTTAGATGAACGGTTGGCGGAAATTCGGCTGTCAAACTCAAATACCAGTATGCAAAATGAGTTAATGCAAAGGATACCCGGACCTTGCTTACCTCAATACACAGATCTTCTAGATGTACATGTTAGTAATATGTCACAAGGATCGGGTCTTGGTAGACCTCCACGGCTTTCATATGAAAGCACTACAGATCCACCTTTATCCCCAATATCAGAAACTCCACCTTTATTGGATCATGATGAAGGATTGCAAGGAGCCACCTTATCACGTACATCTTCCTCAGGAACAAATACAAGATCCGTTTCAGCTGCTGTCAGTGATGAATCTGTGGCTGGTGATTCGGGAGTTTTCGAAGCTTCAAATCGAAAACGAGCTTCTGGATATTTCGGTACAGACGATGTTATAGATACAGCTCAAGTTCAAATTAAATTAAAATATGCGTTCCCCGAAAGTTGCTTGCATGTATGTATAGAAAGGGCCAGGAATTTATCAGCATTATTAATACCTGAAAACTCCGAAGTGTAAGTCAAGTCTACTTTTTCACACAATTCAAACAAAACTAAGTTTGGTTTTCCTTCTAGGTATATCAAAGCTTTATTGCTTCCAAATATTCCTGTTCCTACTGTTTGTTGCACGAAAGCTGTGAAAGACTTTAGGAAGCCAACATTTGGTGATGTTTTCCACTTAACAGTGCCATCAAATAAAATTTACACCAAAACATTGCAAATTAATGTTTGGACGAAACTTGATAATCGGCAAGAAAAATGTGTGGTAAGTAATTAGCTTAGCCTTTACCTGTTTTATTAAAAACACACGAAACATATTACAATTAACAGTTGCAAAGTATTTGCAAGAATTTTAATATTGCCTTTCATTTTGCAGGGATGTGCACAAGTAAGTTTAGCCGATTTCAACCCTCAAAATGTTTCTCAAAAATGGTACAATATTTTAAGTCTGCACTACTTGGAATCATCAGAAGAAGAAGCTAAATCGTCACACCTAAAACAAGAATCAGACTTATCCCTATATCGAGATAAACCTGAATCAGATATTATGAATTATCGAAAGCAACCGGGTGTAAAAGAAGAAAGTTCTGACGATTCGACGATAATCTCATCTCAAACATCAACATTGACCAGGAATCAAGATTGTGATGCATTTCAACCAGCAATTATGAATATTGATGAATTAGTAAACTGCTTCAGAAGTACTGAATATAGTGATAATAGTGATGATGATGATGAAGAGGAGGAAGAGATCGATGAAGAAGGTGTTCCTATTGACTTCAGGTCGAATGAAAAATTAGAAGTTGTACCTGAAGACTGTTGTCATAATCATAATCATGAAGAAGATAATTTAGTATTCACTGATGCACAAACAAACACCGAATGTGCGTTTTATCCAGAACATGCGAAACAAATGAAAATAGCAGCGGGTGGAGGATCAATTGATGATAGGGGGGTTATAAAGAGATCACAGACATTTTCGCCTAGTGCTGCGGTTACGAAAAATCATTACATTTGTAAATTAAATCGAAGCGATAGTGATAGTGCAATGCCTTTATATAGGAGAGGTAATCCATTCCAAAGGAACGCCGTTGAACGAAGATCTTTACGTTACAGGAGACAATCAAATTCAATGGCGACTTTATCTAATAAATCACAGTCACATCTCCCCACTACAGCAAGAACCTCAATCGATTTAGAATTAGATCTTCAAGCACAACATACTCGTTTACATATTTTAAATAGTGAGTTGTCAAAGTTGCGGCAACTTAAACAAAGATTGGAAGCCGCAAAGGAACAAGGAGATTGCGAATTAGCAGCATGGGTATTGGAAGATCCACAATTTCTGAATCTTGTATCGCAGGCTGAAAGTGAACGACTTTCAAAAACTGCCGAGGAGAAAAAGGTTGAGAAGATGCTACGAAAGGTTTCAAAAGAGATTTATAAATTACGAAAGACTAAAGCAGGAAATGGAAAACCTGACATCATTACATTTAAGTAAGTATTTTTAAAACCATATTACAATTATCAATATTATTGTAATTGTATTTAAATTTTTACCTTTTATCTTGTTAGTTATCTTCCTATTTCAACAGTTATTTTGAAATTTGCAATGCAATTTAAATATTTTATACGTTATGTTTACATTATTTCTACCGATATGTAAAAGTTCATAAATTTACTGAAAAAAATGTAATAGGTTTGACTTTCGGTCAAAATTAAAACATCTTATGTGTCTCTTGTTGTTTACCTATAGTATAATAAGCTGCTTCTTTTGCTTTAGATTTGTTGGGTCATGTTTTAGCAATCCCACATATTCTATCTTTTGTCGCTATAACATGAATTCTTTTTAATATCCCCTCTGATTATTTAATTCTTTTTTGTTATAGGGAGAAAATGGCCTTTTTCACAAGAGTAAACAATACAACAGTGCCTTTCTTGCCTTCAGATGAGTGCCATTCAGATACTAATAGGTCCGCGGAAAACGAAAGTGCGGAGAATGAAATAACGATAGACAATAAAGAAATTAGAGATAAGGCAGACGGTATCGAAAGTCGAGATAGCAAAGAAGAGCCAACTCGATACGAATACATTGTTGATAGGGTATATGGCGTTGAAGTGTAATATTTTTTATAATAATATAAATAATATTTATATAAAAAGAAACTGCATATATTTTATTTTTAAATATATATATAGATATATTATTCTTTGTAGATATATAAATATAAAACATATTGTATGCATGTAAATTATTACATATCAGTATGAATGTGCTCTTTTTGTTTTTGTACATTTTTTTCTAGTTTTTAAAATATAAAAATATATTTTCAGAGATATATTGTGATTATGTGCCTTAAAGATCTGAGTTACATTGTTGAATCGATCGCTATTTTTAAAACATTAAATACTCAGTACATTTTGTACTTCTTATTTTTCATTTAATGCTGTCCTTTATGTGCAGTTTCTAGCTGTTGATATGTACAATTTCATTTTTGAAATTTGTTCTCTTTAGTTATTTTATTACTACTACCTTAGTACAATCTTTTTTTACTTTGTTACCAAGCATATTTTAAAATAATGAAACTAGTTTCTCAAATGTTTTTTTTTATTTATATAACTAGGCCTTTGTAACTAGCCTTTTTAAGGTCTATATATACATATTTTTCTTATATTTAGCTATATTAGCTAATATATTCATTGTTATATTTAATAGCCTATTTTCTTTATCTTATGGTTACTAGTGATTTTTTACTTGTATTATATTGTACATAATATATTATATATAGTATTAGATATCTTATTGTAATTAAAAGTGGTATGTTTAAAAAAATTAAACACTATAGTGCATTATTTTAAACAAGTCTATATATATTGTTCTAATAAATATATTTAAAATATATAAAACAATATTTGAATTGAAGTCTTTTAATATCACCTTTTTCACTTTTATTTAGACATTTCTATAAAAATTGTTTATATCGATGGCATCAAATCAATACTTCGTAAGTAGAAAAACACATTGTTATACAATTTTTTACTGTAGATACTGATTTGTCACTCTTTCTATGAGCTGGTTGCAGTTTAGTTTGGTATTCAGAATAACTGCCAGATATGTAATGCTTGATCTGTGTATTAACCCTTAGTTGATGTTGCATGCTAGTAGAATTCTAGTATTAGTAAGAATTTTAATTAATTTGTTATAGGCAAATTTAATTTTAAATTGAAATATCAGATTTCTTAAAATGTTATGTCATAGCTCTAAGAAGTTGTAGAACCTACAATTTTCAAACTTTTCTTACCATCATCCAAAAAGCAGTACATTAAGTACTTCTCAGCCCTATGCAGCACGCTAAACTTTCGCAGCACATGCCCTCTGAAAGCAGTACTGCAAAAAGCGGTACATCTGGTCACCTTAACTAATGTTTAAAAAAATTTTTTGTTTAGTTTGGCTATAATTGTATAATTTAACAATATAGTGGGATAAACACAAAAAAAAAGAACAAAAGTAGGGGTTTCGAGCCGAAATATAGCTCATCTTCAGTACATAGCATAATTTTCTAAGAATCCCTTAATTCTGAACATATTTAACAATTATTTAGTTATCAATAATTTAAATTTTGTAATTAGAATTCTTCATCTATAATTTGGGAAATAAAGCATTCATCTCTTATTACAATTTATTATAAAAATTTCAGATTAACAAAAATTGTACAAAATGAACTTCATGATATGCTAAGGTGAAATCTATATTTAATGAAAACATTAACAGGTGGCACGTTCTTTCTTTAAGAATCACATTACTAACTTTCAATAATTAACCAAACTCAACATTTTCAAATTAAACAACATTTGTCTCTAATTCTAATCAAGCTATAATAAATAAGAGATTATTCATGTATATTAGTTGTACTTCCAGGTAATGAACATTTTCCAATTTCTTTTTTGATTGCTGCTATTAACGGTATAGCTGGATCATTTTGTGGGAGAGTGCTATCAGTTAACACTTGATCAACATCTATTTTAGGGGCAGCTGTATTGGGCCTAATGAAAGGTGCACTGATGGGTCTTACTAGAGGTGATGGAGCTTTACTTGTCCACGCACCCTTTCTTGCTTCACATGTTGTTTTGAAATCACGTTTTGGTTCTGATGTTTTTGGACGGATCTTCTGAATATCTACAGATTTATTCCTACAAAAAATGTTAAATATTAATTAGAAGCATTAAAAGAGATCATGAGAAGAGAGGTAAGTACAGTTTCTTTGAGCCAAAAGTTGTACCACATCAAAATTTATAAATGCGGTGAAATGAACAAAAGTTCAAAAATCAAATTTTATTAATTATACTATCAAAAACTACTGTTTGTATATTCTTGTAGGTTAATATGCAATTAATTTTGTTATTCTTATAATTGATCCAGAAAATTTCTAAATTTGTTAAGGTACTTACTGTTCCGTCCCTAAATGACCCTTCACCTCAATAGGTACATTACAAAGATCTTTCGTTGGACTTTCTCTTCTACTTCCAAATAAGCTAAATGTGTCATCCAATAGTTCATGAAAGCGTTTCCGCATTTTTGAAACGTTACTACTCAATTTAATTTCATCCATACCTTCATCAACACTAACTCCTAAAATTGAAATTATATTTTTTAACAAAATTTTTACTTCAAGACAACCTACCATGTTGTAGTCTATGCCGATGCATATTCCAAACAACTGGACCAATAATTCCAGGATCTTCAGTTGCACCTACACTTCCATGCCTTGCAAATAATTTGTAATCAACTTCTCTAGGTTGTTGTTCATTATAGGCATCATCCATCATATCTAAATGCAAAACACTAACAGGTTCCAAAACCTTGTTTAGAGGCTCTGGGTTATTACTTCTAAAATAAATAATGTATAGTATTTAATAGAATTTTAAAAAAGGGTTTATTATTACCTTGGGAATGATTTGATGGAAGGCATGGAAAGATATGATTTAGGACTAACAACACCCGGATCATAATTCCCAATAAAAATTGTATTTGGGGAATTTTCTAAACTGCTACTATCTGTACTAACAACTGAAAGAATTGAATGTCTGTTTAAGCCTAAAGGAGTCGTTTTATTTATGGCTGCTTTGGGTCTTGGATGTTTCTTAGCTGAACTTCGTTGTTTACCTAATCCCATTAAGGGCGAAATATCAATACTTCCACTACTATAGAAAAAAAAAGCAATTGGTATTAATGTGTTTTAAAATTGGATTTAATAAATCATAACAAACCTCGAACTTGTTGAACTCATAGCACTTTGTGGACGAGTACTTATTAAAGTTTGATTGGAAGGATGCGATCTAAAATTAATGTAAGTTGGAGAAGGATTTTGGTTTCTTCTTCCACTCTTATATCCTTTATCATTGTCTACATTGAAAGCTGGATTATCTTGGCCACTCTGATCGAAAACTTGTTGACGATTTTCTGTACCCATTGCGCCATTTCTTTTCGATATGCACATAGTTAAGAAGATTATTGCTAGGAGTAATAGCATGATGACAGCTATAGAAATTCCTATAAAAAGCCACATTGGTTTTTCTCTTGCTAGTTCTTCCGATTTCGCAGGTTTTAAATAAGCTGAAAAGAAGGAATAGGCTACAAATGAAATAAATCCAAAATAAAATATTTATTCAGTCACCGAATTTATAAGTACTAACTTACTAAGTACTTAAAGTAGTGTGAAAAAAAAACTGATAAAAGTGGATAAGGCTAGTTTTAATTTTATTTTTTGGTACAAAATGAAACTAAAACTTTTGAACTTACGTTCAGCTTTGATTAAAAATGGATAACCTAATTCTTCCTTAACTTCTTCATCTGTTACTAATTTCATATCAGCAGCAGCTGTAACTGCATCAATAGGTTGTCCAGAAACAGCAACATGATATACCACCTCAATTTTTTCATTCCCATTCAGAGGATCTTTCTTCATTTTATGAATATATACATTAATAGGTTTCTCAGGTTTAGTTTCTCGTTTGGTCTTCGCATTAATTCCTAAATGTTGGGCTTGTTGTCTTTGAAAACATATATAGAAATGAAAAGAAATTATAAGATTTAATCATAAATAGATATTTAATAAATACCTAAGAAAAGCTTTTCTATATAAATTTGCTAGGCTTCTTTTCAATTCATTAATATCCGGATCCTTACCATCACTTTTCAAAACTGTTAGTAACCAAAATTGCCGATCCGCATCAAGTTCTTCATCATCCTCGTCATCAGGAGGAAAAGTAGGTGTTGGATTTATATTTGTAGGATGCGTAATTGGTTCACAATCGATAATGCATGGCGTGATTGTCGGTGTCTATAAATTTCTTAATTGCAAGTTTATTAAGCCAATATTTGATCAATTATCCTGACCTGATTTGCATATGCAGTAGGAGTTACATACACTGTCGACATGATGGTTTTTGTAGAGTATATTGTTGATTGAGCCCAATTATGTTCTGTAGTTTCATCAGATCCATCCCCTGAACCAGTCCAGAAGAAATCTTCCAGCCTGTATGTTTTTTGATTGTGTAATGCATTCTCCAATACAACTAGTTCTGGAATTTTTTGAAATTGCTTTGTAATGATGCATTTATTATTCAGTTTATTATATAATCAATAATTTAGTAGTATTTTAAGCTTTCGTGTTTTTATTTTATTTTATCACTCCTTAGACAAAAAATGAAAACACATATGTATTTATAAATTTGTCAAAAATTTTCTAGAAGAAATAGCGGGCCTAATTCGAGATATTTAACGTCTCTTTATATTTGTTATAAAATCTTATAAAAAGTAATTGTAAAAAAAAAGAATTTTTTTATTTCCCGAAAAAAAAAGCGCAAATATAGGTAATTTAATATACGAATTATTATTACGACGAATTTTGTTTTATTTTAATAAGTGTTCTTAATGTCAAAAAAACAATCTAATTTCCTTTGTACAATTGTTTGAACACAGCAAGATTATCATTTAAATAAATAACGCAAGCACATTAATACTTGATCGTTTTCCATTAGCTTTTGTGGTTTTATAATCTATAACAATAAGGAAGTTAAAAGCTCCAATAAGATCAATGAATGCAACTGTTTGTACCAAGCACTAAAGCTTTCCCCTTATAAAAGATATATTTGTACAAAGAAAAGCGTGGCACTGCCGAATTTATATTGATGCAAATTTTCACCGTATTTTTGTGACCTCTTTTTTTGGTTGGGCGATCACATTATTCAGAGATCAAGGTTTGTTTTGTACGTGCAATTAGCATTGTTAAAAATTTGTTTGTGGGCCGTATAATGAGTCTAAATTAAACTTTATGCACGATTTATATCAAAGTACCTGTTATTGTTTTTCACGAACAAATTATACAAAATTGATTCTAATTTTGCAAAGATCTATGAAATTAATCTAGAAAAGAAAAATTATTATATTGTTATTTAAATATTTTTATTGTTTGTTAAGTCTTTATTTTAAAATTTTAAATATTGATATGACCTTTTCCAGATTGTAATGTGCATTCAGCGCAAGAAATTGATTAGTTTCAGCATGCAATTTTATACATTTGTTATATCCAGACTCCACTTATAAAATTGGGAAATGATGTTTATCCATTTTCAAAAGTTTGTTTTAAATTTCAAAATTTGTTTTCTTTAGCTAGAACTGTTCTAATTGTACAAAATTGTGTAAAACTTGAAAATTAAATTCCTTGATTTTTCAGAAATTGTATCTCTTTGTTAACAAATCGTTTTTTATTCGAATTAAATACTAAATAATTATATCTAAACAATGCACGCTCTAACTAAACGAAATACAAAAAAAATGTGTGTGTGTGTGTTTATGTTTAATTACCCTGTTTTGTTTTGATAAATATTTTCGGTTTTGTTTTGAATTACTCACCAGTTCCTTGTGTTAACGAAGCGAGTTTTCCAACATCCACACTGTACTCATTGCCTCGTTTCCCATGAATACAAACGTTGTAATCCAAAAGAAAAATGATTTGCACCTGTATGCATAAGCGCACCTTCCATTGCATGCCTTGAATAAATTGGTGCTCCTTTTATTTTATTCCCCTTGTTTACACGAGGGGAATAAAGCGATATACACGGTCTCCACCAACAACTACTTCGAACACCTGTATTATTTAGGAATAATATCATGGTTCACCTATTGTACCGGACATACATTGATCAAACTAAAAATGTGCGCAAGCGTTAAATTTACATTACCAACAAATGCATTTTAGTATAATGTTGTTTATTTCATTGCGATTGAATAGGATGACAATGGTCCGGAAAGTTATATCTGTTGGATCTGTATGTACTAACTGTAAGATGTCCTAATTAAGCACAAAAAACATAATGCCTGCGTTGTTATAAAATTCATTAGAAAAACGCTTAATATGAGTATAGATATCTATTTATTAAAAATCAATAATAAATATATGAGAGACTTTGTTTTTCCTCGATAGAGCCCATCTATGAACACGTATGAACCCACTTTACCCATTTTTGTTGGTGCATCTTCTTTCGTTCTACTAAATGTATTTATCCGTTCGCTTTATTTCCTTTTTCGTTCTTCTCATTATTTAGTGATTAGTCTTGGTTTGGGCTTTTTGATTTTGAAAATGTGATTGTTGATTTTGTTGTTTCTAAATTCGTTCCGGTTGTATTTTCCGTGATGCCAATTTCTCTTACGTCTCTATCGATCGTTTCAAGACGTTGTTGGTTTTTTGTTAAAACATTTTTTGGGCCTCAAAAAAATTATTTGATAATAATTATTTCGTTGAAAGTATGTTTTTTTCGTTTTATCTGCGTTTAACAACTTTTTGTATAATTCGAATTCGTCGATAATTCGAATTTTTCCTTAGTAGTTCAGTCGCTCAGCAATTTGAGGGCCAATTTTTTTTACACAGAAATTTTATGGTTGATCTGTATGTAACGCCATTTTGATGAAAAAAAAAATGCAATTTTTACCCCTTTTTATTGTTTTTTTTTTGAAATAACAAAAAATATGAACTCCAAACAAAAAATGATACGCCAGAAATTCCACTATTTTTTAAATAAATTTACAAAAAAAAATTTTTTTTGAAATTGCTAATATTGTGGGAGCTAGCTATGGACAAAATTCTGACGTTCACTCCTACGGCCCCTTAAACAATATTTTTGATCACACATGATTTTATCAATCTAATTGTATGAGGAAAACTAAAAAGAAAGAGCATGTTGTAACAAAACAATGGATTTATATAAAACAATTTCTTTATTTTAAAAACATTTATAATACTTGTTAATTACTTCAATTAAATAAAAAAAATGATTCATAACGAATTTAGCAATGGACAAAAAAAGCTACAATATAAATAATAAATAAGGAATTATAAGTATCATCATAATAAAACGTTATGATAAAGACAGCATATTTTTTTTTTGTTAAACAATTACCAGCGAGTTATATGGTCTATGGACAACATATATTAACATTAAATTAGTACATTTTGTGTATATACTTATAACAATAGCACACAAAATATACTACATGGCAGGCGGATAAAAAATATATTTTTAATACTATTTTACAATAAAATAATTTTTAAATTGTGGCAATATAGCATATCTGCAAGGTACACAGCGGATAATTATTCATTCTGCTTAATATCTTTAGTATCCCCATTTCTTTAACATATAGCAGTCACAATGATATATAATATTAAGTAAAGCAACACAACATACATCGTAATGATTCTCATTTATTTCTTTTTTTTTGTTCCTATCTAGAATAAATTCGTTTCATTTAATTAAAATTATTAAAAAGTTAATAACTGGACTATATTTACACATTTTTGATACTTATATCTGGCATCTTAGACAGTTCTTGCATATTCTATGACTTATTTTTTAGATGTTATGGCACTACCATTTAATGGTTGCATTTGTAGCTAATTCTTCCTTTCTCTCATTTTCATTCATACTGCCATTTATCCAATTATATACAAAAATGGTCAGATGCAAATTGTTTTGGCTCACATTAATTCAGTCAATAGTTTAAACTTATAATATATAAGATGTCGCGATAACAATCTGCACCGACAGTGAATCACATACATATAGGTAACATATTGTAAATAAATAATATACATATTTTTGGCATCTTTGAAATACATACACAAATAGACTTTGGTATTTTGGTATAAAACGTCTCACATTTGAAATGTTTTGGTACATCACACTTAGTTAATTGTCTTTGCTAATTTTAAGTCTTTGTTCCATTAGTTGGACTAGCAACTTTCATCCCATGTCAGCCACCACTTATCTAAACAAGATGCTTCCCTTTTCTTTCTTTTCTTTTTAGACGATTCGGCTTGTTTCTTTTGAAACCTAATGTTATAAGGGTCTTCAGCTAATTCAGGATATTTCTGTACATCATGGATGTACTCAGCATCATATGTCAAAACGAACCCTTCTTTCATAAGTTCTTCTATTTCCCCTATGGTCCACTCAACAGTACCCGAAAATCCATTCTTTACCGCTTCTTTCTCTTTATGCCAGGCTTTCTTAATAGCCTGTGTTTTTGCATGATGCAATAATCTTTGCTTCTCCTTTTCTAAAGTTGTACCATATCTTAAATTGATTACAGCATTTAGAACATGTATTTTAACATCAAAATAATTACTTCCACTTCCATTCTCTTTGGTTATTTCATGGAAGGTTGTATTGACTTGCCCTTGCAACCGTTTTAATTGACCTTTGTCATCATTTGCTTTCCACATTTCTTCTTTTATGAAATGGAAAACATCTTGTTGAGCATTGTGAATTACGAATGTAAATGGTAATAAATATGACCGGTTGAATACTGAAGTGTAAACATCTCGATAGATAGCGTTTGCAGCTGGTACACTTGAAACTATTGCGTGACTCTGTGGAGTTCTTGATACTAAAATTCCTTTGCCGAATGGAGGATCTGATGCAGCTCCAATCTTCTTTGGAACCAGATCCATTACATCTGTTTTTAATGCTGATTTTGATGGGGTTGAAAGACCAGTTGCTTCAGTCATACGACGTGAATAAATGTGTGCTAAAATCCCGGATTGTACGTTCGTGGAAGTGGATTGCATTGTTAATTGGCTGCTTAATTTTTCTTTGATGGGATCCCAAAATGTTGGAAGTTGGGTAAGCATTGGGGGCATTATACCACTTGGCAGTTGGTCGGGATATAGCTGTGGGGCTAAACTCTTCAAATTGTATCCTAATTTTTCTAGCCAGCTTAAATAATCTGGAAATATTAAATAACTTGTTAATTAATAAATGTAAATTCATATTTGTATCTTTTTATAAGCATACTACTTTGTACTAAATTCTAGGGAATATTTTTCAGTTGTTTACCTTTTGGATGATTCTTTTCTAGATCAATATTTATAGGATCATTTCCATTAAATCTGTATAAATGCAGGTCTGTTGGTGTTGCAACTCTTTCTAGCACGTTTTCCCATAGCGGAGACATCCATTGGCCTATTAAAGGATCATACACTTTACCATTCGGCATGTGAACCAATGAGGTAACCTATGATTAGAAAAAGTTAATTATAAAATCACATTTTCATTGTTAAATTGCATAAAATATTACCTGATCTAATAATCCACCACAGAAGTCCACCGGAAGATAAAGGTATGGGTTTGAGTCGTATACTATATGGCCGTAAGGAGATCTCATTATTTCTCTTATGCCTTCTCCATACTGATTGAAAATCATGATTGGAGTTCCACATTGATCTGTTGCAACATAATATTTATGACGGTACACCTAAAAATGGAAAAATGGGAGTATTAAATATTTTAATTATTATTTTCCAAAGGAAATATGGATATTAAAATTTTTTTTTTCACTCCTATTTGGTTGCTTATTAATTTGAAGTTTGATGTTTTATGTGTTTTCTTGCACTCTAATTCTACATTTACCAGTTGCAAACTATTTAATATCTTCAGCTTCATTCTTTTCTGTACGTGCCACTGCAGTATTAACTTACCTGAGCATAAACAAGATGTCCTCTATCATCATAAACCAGTGACATAAGTTTTCCATCTCTTGGTGAATAAATTTGGCTAACTTCTCTGGGGCGTTGTTGATTATTATAAAAGAATTGAGTAACATTTCCAAAATTATCCTTCCTAGTTGACAACCTAAAATTGTGTAATGTTAAGTAATAATATGAGAACATCTGCAAATAAATTAAACTTACCGATCTAAATGGTCGTAAAAATATTTAACATCAAAACGCCCCCTTTTCGTAGCCCGCGTCAAAAGTCCCTTTGCATTATAATGGAACTTTTCTTCTCTTGCATTTTGCGTAACTAAACCACGATTATCATATTTATATTGCCCCTCGCCAAATTTAATAATTCTATCCATGGCATTATATTCCATAGGAATTGTATTGCCTCGATATGTTAGAGAAAGCATATTTCCATTATCGTCGTATCTAAATCCCCACGGTTCTTGCGCCTCAACTCCAAGAAGTTGTCCATCACAATCCCACGTATAATTTTTAATATTGGTATAAGTATTCACACCAACATTCTTTGTATAAGTTCTAGTTTGTGAAATACGCCTAAAATAAAGAAAAATATTCATAACGTTTTCGGAATCATTTTATTCGTAATTCTTACCCATGCATATCATGACTAAATTCCATTCTAAATACTTCCATGCCATGGATTGTTAAAGCAACTTGTGTTTCTAAAAATCTAACATCGACCGTACGTGAGAAGAGAGCGGTACCATCGTAAACATTAGTTTCGTTTGGTCTTGGTTTTGAAACTTTAAATGGACCTATCAATTCTAATAATCCAGTCTTTTGATTGTAAGCTAAATTATGCGGTGGGAGATTTTGTCCACCAATTCTCCCTTGCACAACTGTTAATCTATAATTTCCATCATAATCATATGTAAATTTAGCGTTGCTTAATCCTGTTTTAGCACCGAAGTCAATACGTTCCTCCATTAATAATCCACCAGTATACTGATAGTCCCATTTATATTCCAAATCTGGTTCAGTGTGTAATACCTGGCTTGGAGAACCAGTAGTTGAAGAATATCGATAGATAATTTTGCCATCTCCATGAACAACTTCATGTAACCGGTTGTTTTGAGTATATCTATAAACAACCCTGGCACCTTCTCCGGGGTATAGAGTTTGTAGTAATAAACCTGAATGTGAATAATGTTGCAAATAAGCCCTCGAACTCCCAGGTGCTGTATACGTAACCCTTATGAAACCAATGGAGGATTGTAAACTGAAGGAATGTTTAGTCCCGCTAGGTAAAGTAACGTGTCTTAAACCGCCAGCGTCATCATATGCTAATAAGAAACTCCTTTGGCTTGCTAAAGTTATCTTTGATATCATATTCAATTCATTATAAGTAAAAATTTGTGTACCATCAAGGGCACTTGTAATTTCCGAAAGTAAACCATGCCTGTCGTAACTATATTTTAATTCGGATGGTCCCCATTTCCAGCCGTCAACGCGATTAAATCCGTCATATGAAATATTTAATGGTTCTGCACCTATAGGTACGTAACTTTGTGGCAGTCCAGCAGGATCATAAGTTATTGTCAGTAAAGGTTGACGATCGCGATCGTAAAATATTTCTTTACTTGTGAATTGATCAAACTCAATTCCTAATACTTTAGTATTATTTACAAATATTTCTCTGTTTAAAGTTTGTTGTGGGTTTCGCACATCTCCGACTAAACTAAACTTTGTAGACATAG
>JAODAH020042935.1:0-137763 GCA_027574865.2 Coproporus ventriculus | reverse complement strand
TATATATATATATATATATATATATATATATATTTAATAGTGATGATTTTTGAATCTGTTATAGGAAAATTCAGAAGGGATTATATCCTAAAATCCCAAACACATTTAAACGCTTTTATAAAGACCGTTTAATTGGTAGATCCCCACTGCAAGTAATAACTAAATATTCAAATCTAAAAGTTTCCCCTTCGGCGCAATTTAACCCTTCCGCCATTAACATTATCTAAAATTGCTCTCAGCCCAAATGGAGCAAAAATGTTTGAATACTCCCAGCGCGCCTCGGATTCTTCCCTCATAACAAAACACAAAAACAATAAAAACATTGAAACGAACTTACATTTTCTATAAATAAAATTTAGATACAATCAACTCATAATTATCCTCATTTGAAACATATAAAGTGACATATTATTCTCACAAAAACACAAAACAACCCAACTTGTCATAGCAACCAATATGTGAAAGCTTTTCAAGTTTCAAGGAGTTCTAAGGAGACACTCGTTGTGACATTGAGATGCCCGATTTATACATCCATTCGTGAATAATTCATCTCCTTAAATATTAAAATACACAAATTAAATGGTTTTTAAATTAATTTCATTTTAATAACTTTGAAAAGAGAGAGAGAGAGAAAAGTGTTGTGCTAATTTGGAATACATCTAGGATGTGTGTTATTCGGGTTTGTGCCAGAGTTTGTGAGAACTCAGTTGAGAGCAGATTGAGTTTGATTTTTAAGACACTTTACATCTCATTCGGAGTGACGTGGAGTGACGTGCGCAAATTGAGCAAATCAGCAATGGCAGCCGCAGGCGCGGGACGTCGGGACGCCTGACGTCGATCATATTCTCTTAGATATGCAATATTCATAAACCTCACGAAACCTCCTTTCCTTTAAAATTTATCATACATGCTAAAAGTAATTTTAATACAAATTTTACGAAAAAAAAGTATTTCATCAAGTATGAAATATGATTATACATGCAAGACTTTAAAACATATTTTCATGGAAACCTTTTTTAAATATTTGTAAACATTATTTTTGATTACGTGCATTAATATGTAGAGTGTGTATTTGGTTTCATATATTAACATTTTATATTCATTTATCAAAAATAATTGTAAATCAAAAAAATATATTCTTAAATCTTCATTTGAAAGCATGACTATGACAGAAATTCGATTACTTAAAAAAATTTTCAACATGGCTGGATTATTATTTAAGTTAGTGAAAATGAATTCTTAAAGCATCTACCAAACCAATAACATCTTTCAAACTTTTCTTCGCGATTAATTAAAAAGTGGCAGTGGCGAAAGAGGAGAAAGTATAGATGTCCAGTTGTGGATCCACACCAAGATTCGATATTCTTATAGTTTTTTGAACAAATCAATACACGAACACCAAATTTACAAAATGCAGTTGGAACAACCATCCTAATCAAATTGAAATTATTGAAATAAATCTCCGGATAGACTAAGAATAAAAGGAAAAACTTTAACCCGAATGTTAAGATGTGAACATATATCTCAGAATTCAAAGGATATCATAGAAGAGATAATGAAGACCTCAACTTTTTTATTCTTCTTTCTGCATTGGTTAATACTCCCCTAAATACATGTGTTCTAGCTGTGTCTCCTGGACAACGGCTACCCATAACACAACTACATTATTCAAGCCCATAAAGAGATTGACGAAGATGCGCTATTTTCTTTGTGTGGGATAGGTTAGTGGTTTGTTGGTTTCCAAACAGGTCTTCGAACCAACTAAAAATACGTGTGATAAAATAGATAAACACAAATTTGTTTGTTCTACCATCGTCCATATCCGTACCACTTTTGTCTAAATACATACTATCATCATCCGCATCTTTACAAACCTTGTTTTCGTCTCTCTGAATTTATTCATACCACCTATGTAAGGACCATTTTCTCTTCTCTGAAAAGAAATTGTAACAAGCACCAGAAGAGGATAATAGAAAACTGATGAAACTGAAATTCAAATCAAAAAGCTTAAGAATGCACTTTCCAGTCTCACCATACAAATGTGAACATTGGACATATATTACAAGGAATTTGGCAAAATTGCGTTTAATTTTTTCAGCTGACCAATTTCCATATAAAATTCATAAATAAGCAGTAACAAGCCCTAAAAATAGTAAACCAACCTATATTTGTGAAAATCCATGTTCTTGTAAGAATTTCCATTCGTTTTATCGTTAAGATAAAAATAGGGAACTAACATAATTTGCGTAATAAAAAAATTATTATTGTTATTGCTGCATAAAATTATTGATACTACTGATGATATCGGTGTATCGTGACTGTTTACAATAACTTTAGGCGTTTGGCATTTACTGAAGAAACAAGTAATAAATTCAAAATCATAAAAAAAATAATAATGTGAAACAACTGTGTTACCAATAAAATCCGCACAAAATGCATTATTTATTTATATATACTTTTTATTATTGTTCTCACTTTTATTGCATTTTTGATTTATTATAAATGCAATTCAAATAAAAAACAATAAACAATCATACGAACAATTTATTTTTTTAATTTTAATTATATTTATTTTTAATTAATTTCTTTCAATGTTTCTAACTTTATTTTGTCTAATACAATTTCATTTTTCAATTTTCATCAAGCAGGGTTGTTACTTTCTAAATAATAATGGGGTGGTCATAGCAATCATGTAAAATCATGTTTTAATTATTATTTAATTGATTGCAAAAAAATATAATAATAGCAAATAATAATATAATTGCCATAATAAATTTTTAAGTGTCAAAACAATTTAAAGCAATAATTACCGGGTAAGATCATTGCTTTGTGCTTTGTTACTATAGAAATTTCCTAGAAGAAGAAAGGGAAATTTAACCGAGATGCATATCTATTTTACTCGTAGTTTTGCAAAAACTGGAGCTTGTTATTCTTACTTTCAGAGTTTGTAGTAAAGGCAAAGTCAACATTTTGCAACTTTGTGAATTAGCTGTGTAAAGAACAGACATTGCGCTTTGATACTTAACAAATCAAAACTTAGAACAGCCCCAATGAATATATATTTAAAATTAAAATCTTAAAATAAATTAATTGTGCTGTAAATGTTTCTTTTCTATTAAACGATAGCATTTACGCCCACCAAACTGTCAATTAAGAGAAAGAAAGTTTTTCGCCAATCCGCATGAATTATTTGGCACTTTCCAGATTCCCCTAAAAACACAACGTCCTAACTTTCCCTCGGAAACTACACAAAAATCTTATTTCGAATAACATCTAAAAGCTTGTCGCGGAATTAGTTCCTTTTAATTTATCGTCCATCCCATACAAACATTTCCACTCACTTCAAAACACAAAACTTCCCTCCTCAAATATTTACAACCATCCCACACACGAATAAATCTCTCCCATTCTCCTTTTTAACTAAAAAAAAAAAAACCGAAAAAGGGAATTCCACGCTGTTTTTATTAATTTTCGCGCGCGTTCGCTTATACCCTTCCAGATGTCACTTCCACATATTGTTGTGTTTTGAGTTACTCCGTTCCGCATTGAACCTCCCGTTTCCCATCTGTTACCCGAAAAAAAAAATATAAATAAAAACGTAAAAAGTACAAGGTTCGATTATAAATGCCCATCACATTAAATATTCAATCGAACAGAAAAATATAAAAATTCACGGTGATTAATAATAAACTACAACAAAAGTACATTTTTGTATCAATTAAAACGTATGGTGTCATCCGCTAAGTGTTATTGATATGGGGTGGGGAGAGGTCATGTTTAATTCAAACAAATTATAAAAAACAATTAACTTTTAAAACGCAAATCAGTAATTTTTGTTGTCTGCATTAAAAGTGCACACCTTTCAATTATTCAATAAATTTTAAAATGTATTTTTGATTATTGAGTCGCCATTTTTTAATTAATCCGGTAACATGCTTCATTGGTTAATAATTTTTTATAATAAATTATTCTGCATCGTGTTAACTTTTGTCTATTTATATACTGTTTTTTTTTTGTAGTAAAAATAACTATAGAATCTGGACGTTTTTTTATCTTTAATTTATATTATATCTTTCTTTCTCTTGATATCTATGAGCTTTCTGTTCTTGGAATGTACATACAAAATTAGCAAAAAATGTTTTTAGAGCTAAAATTTGTTCCTCTGGGATCTATAAATTTTGCCGATCAGCTATCCTATCTTAATGATATTCTTTTGGCTCCTCATCCTTAACTCGGTGTCCTATGCAGTCTCTCCCTTCTCCGGCTCTGTAACTTTTGTGTTTGTGCCTCTCATACGCGGGGTCGTGTGCAGTCGTACACATTGCACATCCTTCGGGGGCTATGGTTTTAATATTTTAAAAGCACATAAACTTCACCTTGTTGCTACTCAGAATATAATGAGAAAGTTATTGCAGTGATTTTGAAGCAATTTCATTTATTTACAGCACAGATCTTCAAATAAACAGTGAGACATGGACAAATGAAGTTTCTTTTATATCATATTGGAGAGCCTAAATTACCACTTCTGAGGTCCCAAACCCAGTACAAAGTTTAATATTAATCTAAAGATTAATAACCTATGTTTCAAAGATAAAAGTTGATTTTTCTGTATCGATTTTTTAGTAATAAAATTTTTCACGGATCTCAGGAGAAATCACAACCTTCATTTAAAAAGAATGTGAGTATTAAATATTAAAAAATAATTGTACATAATTATTTAGTTTTATTTAAACTTGGAAAAATGTTTTATTAAAAAAAATCCAAACGTTGATACAAAGTTAATCCGAATAGGTTATTTTTTAATTAAAATCTATTAATATTTAATTCTGAGTTTAACATTTAACTCGTGTAATGTCAGGTATCACGTTCTAGTTTTGAATAAAACAGTAAACATTAAGTGCAATGTAATTATTTCTAATTCTTGGATAACACGCGTTTTAAATATTTTTTAAAAAAATATGTAGGTAAGTATATAGTTACGAATATATTGTTGTAATAAATTGATTTTGATTGAACACTTTGAGGAGGAATGCAGTGGTGTAGTTGTTTGCAAAATTCCCACTATTGTTTGATACGCTGTCAATCATCCTATGATATACAATGTCGTTATTTGAAAAATGCACGATTTTTATTGATGTTTTTTCGTGGTATGTGGAAAATGATGTCCGTTTTCTTTCTAGTCGCACCGCGTTATAGATTAATTCTGCCAATCAAAGCTAAATATTTGAAATAATTGGTGGATCCGAGGCGCGACATAAATATTAAATATAATAAAAGCAATTAAGTGGATTGGTATATAAATTGCATGTAAAATATTAATAGGTGCCATTAAAACATCTATGGGTGAGTTGATTGCAGCTAATCGACGTTTCATGCATCTTTAATTCCTTAAAAGCGAAACCTCTCTGCATTTTTAATGGGGACGATCTAAGCAGCCTCCATGAGTATGAGAGGAAGAGAGGGCCGCTCATGGAATTGTCATGGAAGACCATGCAACCTTTGCCATGCGAAAGGTACAGAAAGGGGTAGAAGGAGGAGGAGGTGGTCGTTCGCAAAGCATGGCGTGTACCTGGATATTATAATCGCGGCCCGCCGAGGCATTTGCATATTATTTATGCGGACCTTATTGCCGCTATGTGCGTGACACATGTACTAAGTCGGGGAATGATATTCTTGAAATATCTGTACGATTTCCCAGCAGCTAATGAAGGAAACCGAACCCCGGGATACCAGACACACACTCCGCTGGTAATTTACTTTCGTTCCATTTTGATTATTTTTTTTATTATTCTGCTCCTCCTTCGTGTTAATATTTCCAAACTGCATAAATCACGATGATTTCAATCCGTGAACCCGCCATCTCAATTAGCTGGACATGTATGATGAAAATTTCACACGATACTTCATTTTCCAGAAGTATTATAAGAACTGATACTCCTACAGCTAATTTCGGTTTGATTCTTACGCATTTCCATAGCCGAATTAGAGTAGGATTAAATAATTCTAAAAAGCTCTCATCCAAAACTGTCTTAAATGTAGAAATTTGGAAATAAAATGTGGAGAAATTTACAAAATATACACATTTTTTTACAAAAAAATCCAACCTCTGAGAAGAAAATGTAAAATTGTATTTTAAAATACAAAATTTACCCTGAAAAATTTTCTTAAACTTTTAATATTTAAAGACACTTTATTGTAAAACCGGAAAATAGAGACTAGCAACTTAGTGAATTAGATATCGATATATAATCGCTGCAAAAGATTCATTTTAGCGTCCATACACTTCATCTAGCTAGGCAGTCTAGGCAGTGGCGTTTGACTTGTAGGACATACTTGTTTACTTGTAAGAGTTTCTTTTTGATTTGATGTAAACGCCAGTGGTAATGAGGATTTTAAATTCAACACGGTAGAAATACCATTTTTAAAATTGACAGGACTGGAATAGTAGTAACAGTATTAAAAAGAAACGAGTTTAAATTTAATATAATTTTGTGCAAATTAAAAATTTAGTTTATCTAAATGTTAATCTTGTAAGCGTAATATTTCCATTCCTAATTGATAGCGATGGTTAACTTATTTGAAACCACATGTAATTAATCTAATCAGTGACGGTAGTTGATTGATTCCTTGAAAGTTCCGTTGTCAGGCGAATCTAAATCCGTTGAACGTTTTTGGTGCTTTTACACGTCCAATTATAAAATAGATGCGGAACGATAGGAATTTTCGTGAATACGCACGGATTGCCAGAAGTATTAAATTAAATTTGAATACACCGATTGTGAAATTTTCGGGGAGATAATCATCATCAGATGTGTGATTTCTTTGAAGCGATGTCAAGGTGAAGAGATTTCGCTCCTGACTAGGAGTTTTAATAATATTTGGTGTGGTGTAATGTGTGTGAAACGCAAAGTACGTGGTAGTTTTTGAGTTTTAATTGCCGACATATAATGCGGCAATGCGGTCGAGAGACAAGCGCGCAGAGGTAATTAAGTACATGTCCAAGACGCTGCACGATCCCTAACCTCTCACCTCTCTCTTCGCCGGTCCTCTTATTGCGGTAATTAAGTTTTTCCCCGTATTCTGGTCCCGGAATATTATGAGTGTTTGCGGGCAACACGCGGAGCCATTCCTGGGTAATGGAACAGTGGAGGCGGCATATCACGTAGTAATAACTGATATGAGGTCCGGGGGTTGATACTCCTATGGAATGGAAACGGCCGAATTTCGGGGGGGATGTTATTATTAGAGGAGTCCTAGGTCCGCGTCTCGGTTCACGTCGCTTTTCGAATCTCCCCGTCCCATGAGCCAATCAATCGCACTGGACCGGTGCTGTAATGTGTTCCTTAATGAAGCGGCCCGACTCTCCCATAAATAACGGCCGACTCCATGTTATAACGGCCCGATATGGCCAAGATAAGCACTGCAGCACTGCGGGGGTTCGTATCCCGCTGTTCGGCTCGCTCACCGTAATCAACTTTAAAACCGAATAAAATATGTATTATAAAAAGTTAACAAACGGAAAAATAAAACCGTGTAATCGTCCACATACCATCAGTTTATAAATATATTTTTTTAATGTTTGGCTCGCCCATGGGGAGAAAAAGAAAATTCCCTTTTTTCCGCATTTTCACTTGGTGTTTTTTTTATTACTTGCTCTCTTCACTTGCCATCATATTAATTAAAGAACATTATAATGACTTACTCTGAATCTAAGTCTGATATCCTTCGAAAAACATATTTTTTCGATTTTTCAATACAAGTCAAAAATTTTGGACGTATAGTGTAATCTCTCATATTGTACAATAATTTTCATTCCTTAACACTTGCGTATCACTTATCAACACAGAAGAATAGCTTTCATTTTAGACTTAGTGGCTTCTTTTTAGAATCTGCACCTTTTTCTACCGGTTATAACTAATACACGTAGATAAACATTTCATAAAAGGTTCCAAAATTTTATTTTGCATGGCAAATCTAGTTTTTTCGAAAAGCAAATAATGAGGCTGAAACAACTAGCCATTCTACCGATAAAAAAAAATAAAACCAATGGATTGGCCAAATATATTTTTGGGAAATATTAATTTATTTATAAGTTTAAAATCTCAGCAAATTGAATAAATATATCTTCTTCTTAGGCACTAATGTATCTCGTCATCGAAATACTTTTTGCTTAATTCTTATAAAAAAAGTTACTTCAATGAAATTATTTGTCACTGAAGGGACTTAATGTTTTGAATTAAAAATGTGGGCAAGTTTTGTTAGGACCAAAATCGTCCTGCTAAATTCAATTAAACCTTTATCGATTGTCACGTCATTCAAAACAAAAATTTAATCTCTGAGAAAGGAATTCGCCGTTGCAATACTCTTCTCGAAATGCTTTCCATACAAATTCCGCGCATATTTCCGTTCTTTACATTGAAACACAATTTACCACGCACTCGAATACATGAAATCGCTTCAACTATCACCCAGAGACATTTTCCTTTTCAAACATCAGCTACGGAAACATTAACACAATTTCAAAAGTCGCAGAGAAAAAGGAATGAATTGGCAAAAGAAAATAAATAATAATAGGAAGAAAAATACATTTTAAAGATTAAATTAATGTACAAACATTCAACTTCTAAAGAAATATAAAGTAAACTATGCAATTTAATTTGTTATTAGTTTATCTTTTTGGCCTTTTTGATTTTAATAAATTGAATGAAGCAAATGATAGACCCAGGTTGCAACTACTCAAAGATGTCAAAGTACAAAATTTGCTTGAATCATTTAAAGTCACCTGAATGAAATTATGTATTCAACTTAATTAAACAATCAATATATCTTGTAATAAAGATATCAGCATTTTTCATAGTAAAAACTGCAGTTTGTTTACAAGCATTGTCTTCGGGATGAAGCCATAAACCATTGTGAGTGATGCGATGAAAAGAAGTCAATTAAAATATTTCTGTAATGAATCCAATTAGTATTTGGCGAAGACAATAGAAACCGAGGGAATGGCGAGGAAGTGCGATCTTCATTTAATTGCCCTTACGTACGCATTATCTCCACATAAATTTTTGAATTACGAGCGCTGAAAGATGCCCGTTAGATAAAAGACTCTCGGTACTTTTGAAAAATGCACCTTGGAAATGGACTTCATAGTCTGTGCGCCTTTTAAAACGCCTGCGGTCGCGATAATCATCATTACATCGGCACTGAGGTTATTACCTGTGTGTATGTGTAATATTGAAACAATTAAAATATCCGAGGGAATATAATTAAGAGTTGGCTTTCTTGGGTTATCTTGGGCACCTCGTGTCTTAGTCGGGATCCGATAATGAGACTACTGCATCATAGGAACGGTGGCGTTTGTAATTAGCGCACCTTAATTGTGCAATTTATGCGGACTTTATGCGCTCTAATCAACCTTTTAATTAGCGAATGGAGAAAGATGGAGAATGCTTTGCATATTAATGAACCAACCCATTGTTATTTTTTAAGTTTTATTTTTTTAAACTTGTGCCATTTAAGATGCAAATAACAATCCTATAACATTCAATTTTTATAAATTAAAATAAGCTGACAGTCAAATAAATCTCGATGGTTTCACTAATCGCATTTTATTGCAATACTTTAAAATGTTTACAAATTTATCGAAGGAAATTCGAGGATTGCATTAAAAAGAAGTTGTTGTGTTCGGTTATTAGACAGTGGAAAGATGAAACCCATCATGTAATGAAAATGTAAAAGGAAGTCATTTTCGTAGATTAATTTTCCTAATTTGTTTCTTTACAAAATGAAAAATTTTTTGAATATAATCATGAATTCGTATCGGAGTGTAGTTGTAAATAAATTACAGAAATTTTTATTTTAATTTTTTAGTAGCTATAATTGAATTTATAAAAAAAAGGAAACCATCTGAAGCATCCAATTAAAATAATTTATCCTAAAACCGGCAGAGGCGCTGCTCTGTTTATATTTTTGACAGGAGTAGCCCATTCTTAGCAGTCTTTTTATGACTTCAAGGTACTATTAGCCAACTTAATCATAATAAAAATTTATATTTTCCGAGCAATGGTTTGAATGCGAATTACATGAAATGCGTTTTTAGGGTTAGGTGATGCAAGAAGGTTAAACATTTTAATGAATTGCATCATATGTATAACCTCAGGGAACCAATTAAAGAAATGCAAGAGATTATTAAGAAATGTTTTTTTTGTGAGTGTTAAAGGAGTAATTACAGTTTGTATTGCTCAATACTAGTTGTGGAATCAAATTGGTGTGGAACGATGGGCACGGACACATCAAGATGTGATATGACAGGACGCGCGGCTGTATCGGCCCCAGTAATCTGAGAATGCCTTAATAAAATACCGGAGGAACGTTTACGTAACACATGACATGTGTCAGAGTTAGATTAAAACCGCACAATTAAAAATAGTGGCTTACGGAATGCCGCCGTTGCCGCTCGAATAAAATAAACGTCAGTACGGATGACGAGGGTATGCTGGGGGAGGAACAACCACCTGACTTGTTCACAGGTATTAGGCATTAGGCATAAGCCCGCAAAACATTTATTCCATAAGTTGGAATAGTTTACAGGACATCAATCAATTATCGGATCGTGTACCAGATTCTTCCGCCCCATAACTCCCAGATAATCCAATCAAATTATCAATTTAACAAAGAGGACAAAAAGTCTACAGTTTTTTTTTATTCTAAAAATTTCTATACTAAATTTAATAGAAAAAAAGGTAAAGTTATTTGTTGATATATAGTTGCACTTCTATTTTTTCTTTTTTATTTAAATTTTATTTTGGAAATTAATAGTTTTATCTTTCAGGTTCAAAAAATATTTCTTCTTGGTTGTTTTCAAAGATTCCAGAAAATTCAAAGATTTTTTATAGAATCTTAAAAAATTCAAGTATTTTAAAAAAATTCTGAAATTTAAAAATTTTCCAAAGGATCAATAAAAGCATTATTCACAAAAATGTCAAAATATCTTAAAATCCAAAAATCCAAAAGATTTTCAAAATTTTCAATAATGTGGAAACGATGACATCTATTGCCTTGTTGTCCAGGCATTAAACCGAGAACTAATTGTAGGAATACTTAAGATTATTGATTTTAGATTATAAAAAAATGTAATTTTTAGTTATTATGAAAACCCATAACAACATTTAAAAATCTAAAATATTTTAAATAAAATATAAATATTAATTAATTATGTTTATTAAAACAGAATCCTTCAAGAACAAATTCAGTTGGTACTTGTGATGATGCAAGAAGACAAATTCCCATAACAGAAAATTATAATTTTTAATGAATGGACCATCTTCCCCCAAATAAATACACTTCATATAATTCATATTCAAATTTTGGATGTTTCTCTTCAACCCGGGGAGGTTTAAATTTTTATTATGTTTTTTTTTTGTTGGTCCGTTCGCGCCGGTTTGTAATTGAGTTTCTGGTTGGTTGTTAAGGTAACTAAAGCAATTTAATTTAAAATGAAAGGAGTGTACTGTGGCTCCTGGTACCGATATTAATTCCGAGAGCCTATAATCGCTTTTGGAATGAACTTGTGGAGAAAAATAATAAAAGAAAAAAATGTTTAAAGGTAGAGAGAGTGGTGGAACTGGAAGATGAAAGGGAGGTAAACACCGTGCAATGGAGGCTTTTTCTCAGAATTGTACCACGGGGCTCGGCCATTGGGACTGTACCATAACCCGCTATTGCGAAATCGGCCATAACTCGTTTATGATCTGCTCAGGGAATTTATGGGCAGACATACCTCACAACTGAATTCTTTTGCAACACCCAAACTATTCTGCAAGCTTCAAATTGATGGCTTTTAAAACTAGAATTAAAAATTATTAAAAATTTTAATTTAAAATAGTATGATTTATTTTTATTTTTTCTTACTTAACCAATACAGAATCCTTGATAAATTAACATTCATAGTTATAAATAATAATTTAAAGTTTCCACTGAACTATACATAATATGTGCGGAAAATTGCAAATAAAAAATGTATTTAAGTTCTAAATAGTTAAGTCATTTATTTATTTATTACTATTATTATTTTTGATTAAAGGTTTTTAAAGCTTCCAGAACAGAATAGGTAACCCATATAGGTTTACCGCAGCTATAAGTTACGCGTGTTTAATTCCAGATGAAACAAAATTTATTCATTATCATCATCAGGGCGGGGTTGTTCACTATTAGTGAGGTTGTTTCATCCCTGTTACCTTTTCATATTGGGGTACAGTTAACATGGGCTTCTTTCAGTTCTCTGGTTTCAGCTGTCTAAATTAACAAGAACCTGCATTGCACTTCAGGCATGTTGGTGGCCTAATTCTAAAGCACCATATAGAAAAAAAGCTAGTAAATAGGGTAGGGTTGCCAGCCGAAACAAAGCCGGACTCAACATATACCATATTCCATTTTTCTTCAACGTTTTAACTTTTCAAACCTCTTTGAAATTTCTTAATTTTGGTCAAAAATATCAATCAACCCACTTTTCAATTTGCAAATCGTCAAAAATCGCACCCTCCAGAACACACGGTTAAAATTTCGAAGAGAAATAACTAATGCGATGTTAACGAACAATGTAGAAATGTTTTATTGCACTGTGCAATTTCGAAATCGTTTATTTTTGTTCCGGTGAGGTCTATTACACTTAAAAAAAATAAAGAAATTACCTCAAGAAATGAATGATTTATGAACGACCAATAAATAATAAGACATCCAACATGTTCCCCCGGATTAATTGCATAGATAGAGATATATAAGTCTCCACTCATAAATAACAAATCGATTTTTGGTGTGCGCATAAATCATAACCAACGGTTAGAGCTATTTTGCACCTGTTTATCATTCTCTCAAAACGCCATCAAGGTAGTAATTATCAGGTAGTTGTACTTTTCATATTCACTTAAACTCAACCATTCTTTATAAACCACCCACAAGAAACAAGAATATTTATTACGAGTCCTCGCGATTTCGAGTTTTGGTCGTCCTCTTCTGCAATGGAAAGGATTATCAATTAAAAGAGCGCGTAAGTAAGATACTCGGTCGGCGCTTTAATATTAGTTATGGATGAATTTGAATTTTTCACATGCCGGTTGTTTATAACGGGGACGTCTCGTACAGCACGGTCTTTATTGTCGGTGGTCCCGGAATGGGGGGCCATAAACTATGCGGCGTGTGTGCAAGGACCTTATTTATGATATTAATTGTGAGAAGTATCGCGAGCTTACATTTTGCATTTTTACCAAATAAATTTTTTTTTCTTGCAAATAAATATTCATGTTTATTGCAATAAAAGGACACAATCCTCAAGTTTATGCACATACCCTCATATAAAATTTCTTGTAGTAATTTTAAAGATTTGAGAGACATAAAAGGTGGATAAATATCAAGGATAATCGAAGATTTAAGGATCTTTTCTTAAATGAAAGTTCAGGCATTTAAAAGTTGTATGTTTGGTTATCAGTGTACTTCCTTATTTCACCTGTCTGCTTCTCAATTAGACTTGATCTTTGAAAACTGATATTTGTCAAAAAAATAAAATTAATCGAAAAACAAGCAGGAGATCTATTGTATAATTTAGCATTGTTAGAATGTGATAATTTAAGTAAATAAAAAAATCTGTGCTTCTAACATTTATATGTTTTACTTCAGAATTTTAGAAGTTAGATGGAACGCGAAACAAAATTTCAAATTTTTATTGACCAATTAGATTGGATTACTTATTTAATTTTCAATATACTCTTTGATTATTCAAAATTTAACATAATTTTGTATAATACTAATGTTTCACAACAACTCTTGTTGTGTATAACAAAACAATCATTCTGTTTGAAATCATTTCGTTTCCTTGTTAAACATAATTCAGCAAAGCTTTAACCTCTTTAAATAATTACTAATGTTAATTTAATTAATTAAAGTCTTTGTGTTGGGTATTGATGTGCAGGTAAAGTCAAACTTGTTACATTATGCTTTGAATTGTTCGTTTGTTAATTAATCTCCTCCGTTGTGTTGTTTAATATGAAAGGATTGAATGATGTGATATTGGTCGGTTGCAAGGTGACTGATTTTTATGCGAATTGAGTTCTAGGAAAATCCGCTTTGCCTTATTTTGATTTATGTTAATCGGTTTCTATATTTTACGAGTTTCGTTTAATATGCAGTAAGTTGAAGTGTTAGTAGAATTTATTTTAATTGAGTAATTTGGTGGGATAGTTAAGGTGGATTTCATATTTTATTTCTGATATTTTTCAAAACTATTTGCACCAAAACGTACTGCTGAATATTTCGCATGTAAGATTGATGAAACATGTTTTGCAGTGATGATTTTCTAATGTTTTTAAATGTTAACGTATATAGATTTAGATATAAATTTATTTCTAGGTATTATAGAAAGAAATGAAACCCAAATGAATCGCTTAAATTTTGGGAAAGTGAATTTCTATACAGAAAAATAAAAATTGTACGTGCACATTTGCTCGCGCTTCTATTTAATAAAATAATTTATTGCACTTAGATCTGCATAATGTTAGTTATAATTAATTATAATTAATATTTATGAGTACGTGTAAATTTTAATGAATGAATTCAATAAAGATAGTGCGATTTGTGAACGCCAGGCAGCATGTTTTGAATAAAATTAAAATTGCACTTTGCAATTTATTTAAATTTTTACGATGAATACGATTTTAATAAAAAAAAGTTGTTAAGTGATAATGCAATGTCAAGGTGGTGGTGCATTAATTGCATTAAATGCTCCTTCATCAAATTTTTATTGACGGCTTTATATGGGCATGGTAATCATCATTTGTGCTGGGCATTTTCATTCATTTGAAATGCAATAAAATCCATTTGTTGGAAAAATATGCTTAAACAATTGTTCCTAAATTGATTACTTGTGCGGGCTCGAATGGCCGTTTAGACGACCAATAAATTAAAGGCTTTAATATGAAACGAACAATACGCTCGGAACCGTTTTCTGTCATTTCACATTCGATATACTCGCTTTGCTAAATGTGTCGCTGTTGAAAGGAAAAAATCGAAATTTCTTTGTAAATTATTGAGAAATATTATACATGTAGAATTGGAATCTAAATAAGGAAATTTTAGATGAAATTGTGTATTGTCGGTCATAGACAAAGCAAAGCAAATCGACAAAAGAAACTTATCTTTCAAGTGTGAATGAATGTCCATGTAATTGCATTCATGTTATTCAATTTTTTTTTTTTCGATATTTAATGATTCGTTTTTTGCCGATTTCAAATAGCTATTAATAAATATCTGTTTTTTACTCGCCTAACTTTGTAGCTTAGTGGTAGCGTGCAGGGGCTCTTTTGGAAAAGGAAATTTATTATTCGCAGCGCCATCTATGGGGAACAATAAAAAATATAAAACTTGCAATTAAACATACGTGTACCTATTTAAGAATTCAAATATACCCACCGCCGTCACCTCGAAAGCGGAACGCATGTGGTTAAGTTTCGACAGGAGTGGATTCCACCCTTAAAAATTATATTTTTTCATCTGGAATGTTTCGATGTCTTTACTTAAATTGACCACTCTGTATAATTGTATTCAATAAATGGTGAATCAAGTCGTTACCATGTTTACTAAAAACGTCTTTCGAAATAATAATATATAAACTTTGTTGAAAAAGTGAATATTGTAATTTTCGAGACTTTCCTTAGAAAGTCAATGACCAATTGAAATTGTTGACTTTTAAGAAATCGCAATTCTTCTATTGTAAGCTCATTTATGTTGAACTCGATCCACTTTTTTTAATTTCTGCGAATGAAATGAATGAAGATCGTTTTTTTAAAGTCATTTATCTATCATCCCCCGTCGTGTACATAATCCGAGGGGGTACAGATCCGAAGCGCGCATTCATACTCCATTAAATCGATCCCAACCATTTTCTTCTCAGTTCCCCATTTAATAAAAATGCAAAGTTATTCATCAATCAGATAAAATATTCAGATAATGAAAATTTCAAATTTGTTTTTATACATTGTTAATGACGTTTAAGCCCGGGGGTTGTTGGATTGTGGGGTGGGTTTGTGACCCCTCTGTTATTCTTAGTGTGGGGCGGGTGGATTTCGCGCACACCATCACACTGTAATATATTCAGAGACACATGTGACGACAATTATCGTGCACAAACTTATTAAAATTCTTCGTGTGGAGAACGTGTTCGAAATGTCACACCCACCCATTAATGGATGCAATATGACGCCGGACTGATAATAAAGTATATTTTTGGGATTGGGCGAAAATTAATTAAAATGATCGGGGACAATTAGTATGCAGCACGGATCGATGGTGTTATGGGTTGGAACTGGGTGATGTTTGATCGTTTATACTCTTTCCCATGCATTTATTATTTTGACAGTTTGCTGAATATGTTGCACGAACCCCACAATTAATTGCCATTGTTTATTTTCGCGATTCTATATATTTTCATTCAAAATATTAATGCATCCGCCCTTTCATATAATTTTATAATAAAAAATTAATATTACCTTCGATGGTTGTAAGTTTCAACTATTTTAGAACGAAGAAAAATTAATGCCTTTGCTAAACGACTCTTTGCTTTATGGAAACTTTTTGTGTTTCCTATTTTTCCACATTTTCAAAATTTTTAAATATCATTTTCTTCCTTCCTACAATTTGAAGACTTTATAATTTTCCATACACAATCCACTTTTCAAAGAAATGTGATAGGTAAACGCGCAAATGATTTTTAAAAAGTTCATTAAAAATAAACTGTTATTTTACATCTAAATTTGTAAGTATAATAAAAATCTATTCCGGTTTACAAATTAAATTAAAAAAAAAACGAAATAAATTAAAATCTCCATCATCATTTTTAATGAACGCCAGGAAATCCATATTCGACAAGTTGCGCGTGTTGATAAGTGAGAGTGGATTTGTGCTACAATAATTAATCAAACACCAAATAAAAAAATGTATCCATTTTCACTCGCCACTGTAGAAGCGTCCATTCCAATGCGTAAATTTCGAAAATTGATTCTGAAAAAAAAAATAAAATAAATAAAATATTAATTTGTAATAGATAAATATACTTGGCAGTGCGTTGTGTAGGTATTAATAGTTATCTGGTGGCATATGCGTGTTTGCGGTGCCATTACTTGACTAAACACGGCCAGAGGGCCCCTGTCAATCACCCGTCAAGTCCTGATTGCTTATTTACTCCAATAATCCGCCGAATAATGGGCTCTGTTTGCACCCCGCCATGCACCATATAAAAACAGACTCGTCATTCCTAATGTATAATATCACACACTTTACATCATGCTTTACATCCTGTAACAGGTAATCACATACACGGTTAATATTTTTTTTTTTTCGGCCATATGGATATGCAATTAAAGGATTAAAGCGGAAGATCATGGATCAATTCAAATGTGGCACTACATAAATTTCATTGGGTGGGAAGATAAGGGACGAAAAATGATTTTTACTGATAATGAAAGATCCTCCCATAAAAATTGTATTATCCCTACGAATTTTGTGAGTGTAGCATATGGTGATATCCATTTGCAAATATAAATCGGGAATTCAGCTAATCCGCGCCACAATTTTTTATGATTACGCAATCATTTTTACAAATATTTAGCAATTTTTTTAAAAATTGATAAAAATGAAGATTTTCGATTTTTTATTGTTTAATTTTACAAAGTAAATGAGTATTTTTTTAAATATGACTGATGAATACTATTTTATTTTATTATTTGGTTTTTTCAATTATTGATTTTTTCAAGATTTTTACAATTTTTTAAAAATTTTTCGACATTTTTAGATTTTTTCATATGTTTGCAGAGAAATATAAAGAAGATTTGTTAAAAAAATAGCAAGAATTTGTTGAAAATACAAACAAATTTCATATAACAGTAAAAAAAACTCTCGGAAGAATGAAAACGAGCTCTTGAAAAATTCTAAATATTGGGAAAATTTGTTGATTTTCCGCTAAAAATTTTTCACCTTGTTGAGTTTGAATTTAAGTAATGAAAGTTATAAAAAAAAATTCGAGTCATAAAATTTTTAAAATCATTGTTATTACAATTTGGATACTATTTAAATATTAAAACGATGTGTAACTTTTAAGATTATTGCCTTAGTTTTTATGGTCCACTAAAGTGCTTAATGATATGTAATTAGCCCTTTTATAACTAACCGTTTAAAAATTACTTATATCAATTTTAATCTGCCATCTGAAAATAAAAAAAAGCGTTCATATATGTATAACGATATTTTTTAGACATGAATGTATTTATATATAATTATTTGTTTAATTATTATAGAAGTAATAAGTACATACTTAAAATATACGTAGCAAATCTATTAAGTAAAAGGAAGTTCTTAAACTCCCCAGCAATTATTAACAAAAATCACCGGAAATTGGAATAAATGTAAATCCAAATTTAATCACCTTGATTGTACTAAATTTCCTGAAACTTTTCCAAATTAACTAATATGGCAGACACAAAATTAAAACAAAAAATCACCAAATTACAATTTAATGAATTTTCAAAACACTTTATTTCCCATTATTTAAAATTATACATAAGATTCTTAAGAAAATTTATAAAACATGCGCGCAATAAATATATGTAATATAACAAAAAAAATCAAGAAACTTGACCTACAAATTACCCGGCATGCATGAAACCTACACAATTACCCACCTATTAACCACAATTCCAATCTATCTTTTTTTTTTCGTCTTTTTTTTAACAGATTACTCAGCGCAGTAAGATTATGATAACAACATTCTTATAACACCAATAATAAAAATGTACTGCATACTGAGCAATTCGAATTATTTTACAGCAGGAGGAATTGATTTTAATTGTCTTAATGATTTAACGACGGCATTAAATAAAAGCGCGCCAGTTTGTATTGAAATTGTAGTACCAGAAGAGTAATAAGAAGGTTAATAAAAAAATTTTATGCCAAGATTGCTGATTGGTATTTCTTTTAAGTGTGCACATTACATTGCACATATATGGACCTTATTTATCTGAGAATTCCACTCGCACAAGAGGAATTTATGCAAATAGAATGCGTGCTAGTGTGGATGATTTAAATGGTTCTTGCAAGGGCTAGAAAGTGTGATTGTCGTGATGCATTTCAAGGATTAGAATTAATAAGATAACTTTACTAAAAGAATAATAACACATACAGGTTTTAAATACCAACTTTGTGTGAGTTGAATACGAAATACCAGAAATACAAATACAAATATTTTATTCGTTTTATTCTTCAGTCAGCAAAATTCATTTAATAAGTTGAATCAATTAAGTTAAAAAAATTCAATTATAACATACTTATTATAAAACCCAAACGGGTCTCATAAAATTTATTCAACATGACATATAAATTTCATCGAAACCTTTTAGATAAGGGAATTTAGACGATTACTACGGGATATCATGGTTTGACCGTAACAGTTATGAAAAGGGCTCAAGACTGACACACATAAGAAATTGCTAGCTTTTGCAAAAAAAAAAAAATCAAAAATCCCATCAAAACCCCATTTGAGGCAATACTCTTTGCTAAAAATATATATGATTGGACAAAATTGTGCAAAACCCAGGCAAAGCCAACATTGTTCACCAGAAGACACTCAAAAAAGAAGATACAAAACGCAGACATGTAACCATCGCACCTCTTACCTTTTAGCGTGGCAAAATTTTAATTTTGTTTATTTTTACATACATCTTTTGCTTCATTCATAGTCATACATTTTGTTTGACATTCCCATCTTTTCTTCTTTCAGAGTCTCTTCCATAAAATTTATCCACTTCTTCTTCTTAATTTCTACACCTTTTTAAGTTTCATTTCTTTAGAGAAACTTTTTAATTCATTCTGAAAAAAACTTACTTATCAGTTAATATTCATAGGTTTTTTCTTTTTATAGTCCTTCATTTTTTGGAATGATAAGCGTCCGCCTTAATACATTTTTTAATATAATTTATATCCGTATGTAAAATAATTTCATTTAAAATTAATGTTTACAAGCAATAAATCAAATTAATCACTGTAAATAATTAAAATTAAATCAAAATTAATGATCCGGGTCGTTACTTTTTCAACAATTATCAAAAATACTAGAAGGAATCACCATTAAATCGTCATAAATAAGTATCATTATTATCCGAATGTGTACATAAATGATAATTTATGTACACACGAAACTGCACCATTTACATATAAAATATTCAAATTTATTATAATCGTATGTGCGGACAAATTATTTTATTTTAATGACAATCAAGTTTTAATTGTATACATTTATACTTTACACCCCCTGGCTAACTAAATAAAAAAAAAGGAAACCAATTCGGTCGATCGAATTTAGATTTGTCTAATCGTTGATTTATATTATATAAAATTATCGTGCATGCATGAAATTAATAATTGTTATAATAAATTATTGTAATGCATATTTTTTTATCTGCGTTAAGGTGTAATTTATTGCGTGCACACATTCTTCGCGAGCGCGTTAAGTGGCTAAGATCGCGATGGATATTAATTTACATGAGGATTATTTATAATTGTTTAATGTTTGGAATATTATCAGCTAATTTGATTTCCACATGGGGGATTGTATGGTGAGAAGATACGAGATTAGTATTTTTTATTCAAATTTGGCGACCCAACCGAAGAACTAAAGAAAGTAAAGGGGGACTCGAAATCTAACGTGCAGAGAAAAATATTTTTAATTAATGCAGCCAAGTGTATATGTTAAATCATAAACTACAATATGTTTTTTTAATACTGCATATAACAACAAATGTCAAATATATGATGTGTAACGGATTTAATTTTGATTATTCTATGAACAAACTGTTTAAAAATGCTGCAGAATTTTATGAACCAAAGATGGTGTTGTAGTTTTAAATTCTAAAATTATTTTCTATATAGTAAAACTCAAAATATTTTAGAAATATTTATATTTTTGAAATGTTTGAATTTTAATTGTTTTTTTATTATTTTAATTTTATTTATGATATCTTCCATAACACATATAATAACATAATAGATATAATTAAAGGAGGTCTAAAATAAACACTATTTCAACACTCAGACGGCGCCTTGTCACACACACTCATCTGTAATTTAATTAGCTAGATACAATTCCAATGCCACAACAATTATTATTTTTCTTACATTATAGTCAATGAACAAGTTATTGCTCTATGTAAAAATATATATTTTGTTAAAATTTAGTTAAAATTTTGGTTTATGCACATAAAAACGCCCACTGGTTTGTCACATAAAAGTTTACACATCGTACCGGTATATTTAAACCTTCTTTAGGTGTAATGGCAGAGTTTGTTTAATGAAACAAAATCGATTATGACTTGATCTGTATAGTTTTTGTAGTAAACATCCAGTCTTCTACAATAATCCATCGACTGGGGGGTTATGATAAAAAGTCTTTGTACGGAGATGTATATATGTAGAGACTAGAAACATTTTACCATATTGAGTTCTGTTCAATTTTTTTATTTTGCAGAACAAATTGTTTTCGCATTGTCTCTAGGTTTGAATATACATCTTATTTAATCGTAACATTTCATTCTTACTTCTAAGACAAATAAAAAGGCAACAATTTAGATGGATTAAGAGTTCTTCACTGTTCATTACTTTTTTGCATTACTGAGTCTACCGTTGCTGAATATGACTCAAAATTATAAAGTATTAAACCTGATTACTTCAAGAATCATTCACATGTTGGAAATCATTTATTCAGCTCTTTTGCTTGTTGACGACCCCAATCGTAATAAATTGATATGCAAGTCAAGGACATAGAGATAAAGACGTGAAACTTTTTATGTTTTTAGACTTGTAAAAAAACGCATATGGTGTAAAACGGATTTTCTGCTATAAATAGGTTGGTAATACGTTTTTGAGTAAAGCAGTGTTAACAAAACTAAATTACTACGCATCGACATATGTCAATCTCACTTTTTAAGGTTACAGACTAGCTTGAAGTAAATAGAAATAATAATAATGAAGTTGCTTCTGATTAGATAGTCCATTGATAAAACACATGTTGAAAATGACAAATTAAAATTTGGCACTCCTGCATTATTGCACAAGGCCATAGATTTAAAGCAGGAAAAACAAATATTTTGCATCCTTTCTATATGTCCTTGCATGCAAGTAGCCAAATCGGTAATCGGAAATTTAAAAAAATTAGTTTTAATACCTTATGATGTCACGTTTGAACGAAAATTTCAAATTTTTAACGAACCCTTTTTGAATTTATGATTTTATGACTTAAATCGCATATAGTTGGTAAGCTTATCCAACCCCAAAAATGTTTCTTCTTCCAACGAAAGTAGATTATATAATGAGTGTTTTAAGCCTAATTAGACCTTTCCACTTGTGGTTGATTTAGGTCCACGATACAAAAAAAAATCAGGTTTTTCGATGTGGATCCTCGGAATTCAATCGAAATGAAAAAACTGGCATATTCAATGAAAAATTTAACATAGAAAACATGTATTTTGGTCGCATTTTTAAAAACGAGAAAAAAATTTTTACGTCACAATACGATTTTTTTGAAATTAGCTAAAAATGATAAGAAAAATTTTAATTGCTTGCAAAAATCAGGTTTCGACTTTTTTGTACCTAAAATTACGTTAATTAAATTGTTTTGGTAATACGAATCGATAAAAAAAACGAGCGAGAACCAGAATTGACCTGGGTGACCTGGATGTTTTCGTGCGGAATTGTCCCATTATCTATCAATTTTTATATACAACACAGAAAAATAATAAATATAAATAAATGTTTAATAATATTTTAAAAATCTAGCGAAATTATTCACTAATTAGTTAACAATGAAACTTTATTTTGATTAACGCCATCTATTGACATATTGAATAAGTTATATTATTAGACTAGATTGCCACTAGCAGTGAATAAAGAATAACTAACTATTAAAAGAGATTTGTATTCAAAAAAATTATGTAAAGCTTGTTGTACATTTTCAGAAAAACAATTGTATATCTACAGAATATTTAAGTATGAAATTAAAATAATATTATATGTATATGAAACATATTTCTCGATGTTTGTGAACCTAAAATAATGGCTGCATATTTCTGCATAACATAATTAGTATCTATTCATTACATAATCAACAAAACTATAAATTTCCTTCGAAATTTTAAAATATTCACCAGCTTGCAAATATGCATTTCAATTATAAAAATACTTGAAATATCTTTCAAAATTTCCGGTTCCCCTACATTTAAAATTATTTAAAAATCAACATGGATGTTGAAAGCGTGTTAATTATACCTGAGGGGTAGAACTAGAAATAAGCCCCATATGTTTCAAACTTGGGGTGGCATTCGAAACGAATGAGGATGTTACGATTTCTTTTTAAATTTTTGTTTAAAAATAGAACTGTACACAAAAAAAACCAGCGATAACCGCGTTTCTCTTTCCGTCGCTTATTAAAAATTGGTAAGACTGAAAATATCAAACTGACGTTGACTATAAATAAAATTATTACAAATCTAAAGTTGTTAATTTTATTGAAAAGAATGTCTTGTTTGGTTAAAAAATTTAAAATGTCAGGAGTAATAATTTAAAAGAAGTTATAGATATCTAAAAAATGGCGTCCAAGACAATATTAAATTCCTTAATTTTGTATTGAAACTCGAAATTGGCAAAAATTAGAAATTTTTTATCATAAAATTAAAATAGAAAAAAGTCATTCTCATACGATTCGTAAGTAAAAAAATAAAAATTTTAATTTGCATTAATATAAATCCAATTGAACAAAAACAAAAATTCCCTTTTCTGACGTAAAGATAATTAAATTCAAATATTCAAACTGATAACTCAAAATAATCACTGAAAATACTAATTTTGACCTTAATGCCGATCATTAACGATGTTAATGATACCCCCTTTTTGCATAATATCCCTTTAACTAGAAACAAAAATAATATTTATAATAATTTTAATTAGAGGCCATAATTAAAATTTACTCGACTCGATTACAGAGTTGAAACGATGGAATTAACATAACTAATAAAAAATTCATAACCGTAAGTTTTTTTTTAAGAAGGGAGTGTGTGAAAGAAAAAGAGAGAGAGAAAGAGGTGGAAATTAGTCGGCCCAATAATTAGCATACGGGTCGGGGCCGGGATCGCGCGCCGGCTCTTTCGCCCAAATTATTATGGAAATTAGGGCTCATATTTTAACATTTTCCGTCTTGAATTATGAGTGTCGAAATAGACCGCAAGCCTATCACTGCCTTCCCATCTAGCATGTATTTATTTATTTTCTATATAATACTACATTTTGATTCGTATCTGATACACAAAAGGGTCCAAGGGTTCTATTAAATCAACATTTATACAAAACAAACCAATTTTTATTCAAAACATTGAATATTTTTATATAAAATATAGTAATTGAGTAATTTTCTTGATTTGATCCATTTTTTACGTCTACGTTGATAGTTTTTGAGCCTAAGTAGTCAACCAAACATACATAAGTACTTCTTATTTTACGTTACTGATGTTATTTGTCTAACTCTTATGACTTGTAAACATGATCACAAGCCGAGAAACCAAAAACTCGAGTCACTCGAGTCAAGGTTCATAAACTTCATACAAGTCCCTGGAGTCTATAGGAACAACCGCACAAAAACAAATTTTGTAAATGAACAGAAGTGGATAAAATAGAACTAAAAACCAAAACATCGAATTATTTGCCAACTAATTCGCTGTTCGTTAATTCTTTCTAAAATTTCTTCGTTGCTAACTTTGTCCACCCATAACATTCTCAAAATACATCTGTAACACCACATCCCAAAACTTCCGGCCTCTTCATGGTTGCCTCTGACACTGCCCAATACTTCACAGTCATAGACTGCTGTGCTATTTTGACTCAAAAAGTCATTGCTTATTGAATGCAATTTGGCCCTGAGATATTCTTTGTTTTATATTTCTTCTACTACATAACCAAATTCCAAATATTATTTAATTATCCATTTTTATACTTTCATAAAATGGGGCCAAAAAAGACGAATTCTAACAGCTTGTTAATTACAAAAAATAATAATTTAGAAAAGATTACAATATTTTTAGCTTGTGTGTGTGTGTATGCGTGTGCGCACTTAAAAGTCCAAGTAGTAATTCTAAAAGGTATTGTGGGTGGTGTACACCAATATTTCAAGTAAAACACCATGCACAGTACTTTTGAATTATTCATTAAATTTATTTTCAAACACGAAGAAGTTTTTTTACTTTTTTTTTGTTGCTAAACGAATATAAAAATAAGTTTTTAGTTTATGGTAGTTGTAAAAATAAAAAAAATTATGTGTAATGGTAGAGTTTACATCCTCAAAGTAACATCCACGCAAAGTGAAGTTGAGTAAAAAGTAAAAGAAACATGTTAATTACAGGCGTTTTTATTCATACACTTTAAAACAAATAAATTCAAAATGTCAATTTGATTTTTTTTATCACAATTTTGATCTTTTTTTTATATATTAGTTTAAAGTGTTTTTCAATTTATTAACTACACTATTTAAAAAAAAACCAAACTTTTAAGCAACTTATTTATTCTGTGGATGGCAATATTGGTAGTAATATCAATGTCAAATATATTAATGGAAAAAAGTTGTGCCCTGTTTATCTATTACCAACTATTAAAAAGAAATAACACTTCTAATAACGAATAAATGGAAAATTTAATACTTTGTGGTTGGCAATATGATTTTCAGATATTTTGATTTCATCAATTTTATCTGGTTTTACAAATTTACAAATTTAGTTGTCATAATAGTTTTTTTTTTGCACGGATATGCCGTTAAATAGAAAAAACGCGGGATGCGATACAGCACCATCCCACAGCGCCTGGTAGGAACTAAAATCGCCAGTGCGGTACGAACTATGTCGCTCAGTCAGAGAAAATATGTAAACATAAGCAAGCTTTTTTGGATGTTAACGGTGCGAGTGTAATGTGATCTGACTGAGTATTTGAAATACTTATGGTATTTTTTTAGTGTTTCTTAGTGTGTTTTTTTATTGTTATCGTCGTTTTTTAATGCATTACGTTAAGTACAGGTGTGGAGTTTTGAAAAGGTTAAAAGTTATAAGTTTGTAAATATGTATTTCACTGTGTCAGCCTTTACTTTGTGGTAATTTGCAGATATTTTGAAGTGTAAATAAAACTATTTTGTATTTTAACCAATTAATTTATTCTAAATCGTTACTAGTTTCGACTCTATTCGAGTCTTTGTCAAACTAATTCGTTTGACAAAGACTCGAACAAAATTGTAACTAAAATAAACATACCTTATAGCTACTGCTTGCTGAAGAAAAACGTAATTTATGGCTTTCCACGATGACAAACTTTTTTAACATTAGCTTTGATTTTTCGCCAAAGAAAATTTATATTCTATCTCTATGATTTGTTATACTATTTTACATGCATTGCTTCTAAAAAAATTATTAGTTACTAATTTTAGAAAATATCAATTTAAAATTACCTCATTACAACTCGCAGTTTTAAGCAAAACATTGACAATTGTGTAGAAGTAACCCAACAAACATAAAAATCCGAGTTTCATAATAAAACCCATTAATAAACTAATTTAAGTGTTATAATGAGGTTGTTATGATTGTAAAGTGTCGAACAAAAAAAAAATACATTTAGTTACTTTATATATTTTATAATAAGACAAAAAATAATTGTTTATAATTTATCGTATACACATACGAGCAAATAAGTATGTTATGTACAAGTTTTTTTTAAGTAAAACATAAATAAATTTAAATTATAAAAGCATTTTCATTAGTTTTATAACAAAAAAATATTATTTATGTTTTTCTGTTATTAGATCACAAAAAAAATAATAGCTTTTTAAATGAAAAATAAAGAATTACATTTATAAATATTCATACCGTCAGCTTACATTTTCATGTCTGAAATTACACAGTTTTGATTTTTATTGTTTAAATTTTAAGGACACGAAAAAATTTTAGATGATTTTTTTAATCAAGTGGTGGTTTATACTTTTGAAAATATTTCATTTTTATTCCTTGTGAGCCTCACGAAGATTGTTTCTCAATATTTTTAAGCAATTGTATGTTTATTGTGTTTAGAACAAATACGATTACACAATCAAATTTTTAAATTTTAATATACATTGTATATATGTATGTATTTTAAAAAATTATAGTACTAAATAATTCTTTTTGTGTTGATACCTTGCTGATGATTACTTTGATTGTAAGCAAATTGTTACACTTATTATTATAATTCTTATCTACTTTGTTAGTCCCAAACTCAGAGATCTCTCGAAGAATAGAATTGTATGGTTTTACATACGTACATGTATATACTTAAGAATTATATGGAGAATCAATTGAAAAGTTTCTGTAACGATATTTTTAAAATGAAATATGTAAGATAGAGTTCCCCCGGAATTTAAAATTAGAGTCGAGTTATAGTGGTGGTTGATGAACCCTCGCCCCTTTCTCGCGAAACATGGAAAAGCTTTAACGATCTATTATTACAGCGTTATGAGGCTTATGATGTATTCGGTATCTAATTTTAAATTCTCCGATAAATTAAAGAAAAAATGGAACGAAAAACAATAGTCGTAGATGATTTCTCGGAAGGCATGGAGCGTGTAGGTCGTTCGCTCGAGTTTCCCATATGAAATTTATTTCGGTCCTACCCCGGGCCCCTACAGGCTTTTTTGTCAAGGCTCGTTGCCAGTTAACAATGAATAAAACAATGAGCCGCAGTTGTACATACTAGAAAATTGCTATAATTTTTATGTCATTTTTTATTCAGTTGGGTACATTGAAATTGTAGATAATGAGAGATAATGGGCCCTCTAGATGTCTGGAATATGCCATGGGGATAACAATAACATGTGAAATTAACGCGTTGGATCCATTGAGTAAACAGGATGCGCTCAAGTCGGTTCCGGACTAATTTCAGGTAAAAGTTTGAGGAGGATGATTTTTTTTGCGCGGGCGGGTGGAGGGGGTGAGTTAGAACGCGCCACTTTTCCACGCCGGCGATCGATCTCTTCTTTAGTTAGCGGCAGCACCACGTGCGACCTCCGACCCGGACCGCGCGCTTCGCTTTCAAACCTTCCCGCTCTATCCGATGACGCATCGCGCACTGTGCATCATGCACAAGTGAAGGGTTTAGCCACGCCTGTTCAGCAATATGGCCGACAGTTCGATTGGTTCTCTGCTAGACGCCCACCTGCCGCACAATGCGTGACAGATTGACGGGCAGACCCGCCTTATATACACTAGTTGCGCAGATTTGCGCCGGCATTTACTCACGTGATCACCACGTGGTCCATGACGTTCGGATTCACCTCCACGTGGTCGGTATACCCTAGTGATGCTCGTCACGCTTACACCTTCCTCGTCCGATGTTTATTCCCGCACTGACAGAAATATTGCACGTCGGATGATAACCATCGGGATATATGATCCACCCCAATATGATTTATTAGATATATTCACTGACCTAGTGCTCTACTCCCCAACAACATCGGATCTCGATTCCGTAAGGGGACTTTAAATTATATCTTCCGAATATTTCACACCGGATGGCTACCGCAACGCATTACTCATCTATTACTAGAGTAAGATGAATGTCCCACCTTATAATCGTAAATTATTCAATTTTCAACGCACATATTAATCAATAGTTGATTTATAATGCCTAACACTATCCTTTACAGTGTGGAAACTATCGAACTACTAGTTCCGCGTGCGTATGATTGGTACGTGCATACCTACATTATGACCTACACGCGTGAATAACTGCACTATTTCACTCGTCTAATGTGCATCATAAAGCTCAACCATTCTTATTTATTACTCCTTTATTATCAAAACAATAATGTTTAGTATCTATCGCACCTAAGAAAACCTAAGAGAGAACTGGGATAGGTAGTTGTAGTTAACTCACTATGTTCGACAGAATATTTTGTAGCATTTCCATTCAAAAAAAATATTATCATTTTTACAACCCTTAATTGTTGCAGCCTGCTTTAAAACTGTATTGTACTAGACACTTGAGATGCACTATGTCAAATAAAATAGAGTCTATCTGATTCCAGGCAAATTTTTGTGATGGATTTAAAGATTTTCTCACATCAATACTTAACTTATGCAAGTCTATAACAGACTAAAAGAATTGTATCCGCTGCTCAATAGAAAATCACCACTATGCATAATATACTCAATGGCTCTTTACAAGTCTCTAATTAGATCTCTAATGACGTGACTGCTGTGTATTGAGTAATACGTGAAAAACCAACATTAACAAACTCCAAACATTTCAAAACAAAATCCTAAGAATAGCGACCGATGCCCCATGGTTTGTTAGAAATCAACAACTCCATTATGACCTCTAATGATTTTATGTTAACTTTTGACTTAAGATAGATACAGCTATTTTTAAGCGAAACATCTACTGGCAAATAACGGAATCGTAAGGTTACCAGAAAATACCGAGAGATGGCGCAGTAAACGCCCAGAGTAAAGTAGTTGCTTTAAGCAAATATGAGGGAAAAAGGTTTGTAAATAAAAAAGATATACATAAAGGCAAAACTCGATTAATCCTGTAAAAACTAAGGCCTCAAGGAATCCCAATGTCAAAACTCCAAATTAAAATCCAAACGAATAAAAAAGAATAGTGTATCTCATTCATTTAATTCTGAATAAAAAATTTAAATTGCAAATATCAAAATTTATCGTCCACATGCCAATTTTCACCTCCCATCACATTTAACCGTCTGTTACTCTCATTTTCATAATTGTGACAACTGTAACTCACAAACACAAAAGCAACATATAAACGAAACATAATTTTTGCTAATTTTTGCAAATATTTACACGTTATACCATCCATACATACATAATCTCCCAACAAAAAAATATGAAATACAATCATTTTATCAAACAATAGCATTATCTATTTAATTTTAAATTTAATTACAAAATTATTTTTAAATTGAAGGATAAATTCGTTAAGGTCATAACAAAAAAAAAAAAAAATTAAAAGTTAGAAAGCGGCAGGTGGTAATGGGATGGTTTGTTGGGCGTTCTTAATTAATATCCTCGGCAGGAATGAGAATTTTGGTTGTTTTCGAAATGAATCCAAGCTATTTGTATCATGTGCGCGTTTACAAAATAAATGCCGGTGTCATGTAACACACACGAGTAATAGATAAGAAGTATATTTTAAGAAGTGGTGTGAGGAGTGAAATGTGCCCAAACTGAAAATGTATTCAAGTTGACATGCTGCTCAAACATTCAAGTGCTAATTTCTGTTTGAATGCGAACCGAAACCATCGTTGAGTGATGGGATTCACATGCGTGCAGTTACTAGTTGACCACCCAGAGATCTTATGAAAATACACGGCTCTTTTCCCATTGTGCAAAATAATTTACTTCCTTCTTAAAAGAAATGTGCATGATTTTAGATAGCAGATGTTGAGCAACTCAATTTGCATATTGATGTTTTACTTTATTTTTCAATTGCACATTTCAAAACCGTTTCTTAAATAACTAAATAATCGAAAAAAATTTAAAGGATTCGCTTTATTTAATTGGAAATTTAGAAAACCAACATACAAAAATTAAATAAATTAAAATTTCTAACAATTACAGCAATCTTGTTTAACTTCAATATTTCTGAAAATAAAACTCTTTCAAACTTTTCGACGGCAGAATCGAATCCAGGAGGTGCTTTTTGACTTATGTCTGAGTATATTTTTTTTTATTTTAAAGTGGAAATATTACTGTTTTATTAATTATATAAAATATTCATAGATGGTTGTTACTTTAAAACAATATTTTAACACAATGACAGGATATTCTTCAAAGAGTCTATATATTTAATAATTACATCCATTCATCCCAAAATCCTGGTTCCTTAAAATGGTGATTTTATGGAAATTTAATGTAATGAATTATTTGTAAGATGCATAAGCATATGGATTTCAATACAGCAAATGCTTTTTTTTTCATAGCACAAACATATGGAACAATTTTGGCTGCCACAGTTGATTAAAGTATTGTTGACGTACGTTTGCTTTAAAAATAAATTTCTTGTAACTGACTTTGTTGCCAAAATTTACATATTTTCGGTACGTGCAAGTTTATAAATTACCTAAAAATATATCAAAGGAGAAAATGTTTGAACCGAATTGCTACGTGACAGGTTTTGTTATGTAAGGCAGGTAATCAGTTTGAAAATTTGATTATTTTTAGTTTAGGCTTCAACTAATTTGAAATGAAGTGGAATTTTAATTGAAATAAGAATGAATTCATAAATAGGAACTACATTCCTGGTTCAAAAATACAAATAAAACTTTAGATGCATGAGAACATAGAGAAATTTTTGTTTCTTATTTTCACTTTTTGTTCTTTCTTTTTAATATATGTATTACTTAAAAAGAAAAATAAAGAAATGAAAAGGAAGAAAGAGAGAAAATACAAAGTTAAAAATTGGAAATTACTATATATTTGATAGAATTTTATTTGGGGGATTTTTAAACTCTAAACAAAGATGAATCGTTTCGAAATTAAAAAAAAGTAGAGATGAATGAGTTCGTATAAGGAGAGTAATGTATCTATAAATATTGTACATTTTGGTTTTATTGATTTTATGTAGAAGAAGTGTTTTGTTAAATGAGAAAAAGTGCATAGTGCAATTTATGTAAGCATTCGCAGACCTCAATTCCTGCTTCATTGAGTAGCAAACTCATCGATTCGTATCTGATAAATGTAGTTCCTAATGTCTCCACACGTTATAAAATATTTTTAAGTGCCAAGAATGTCTTATATTTTATAGGGTGAATAATACGAAAGATAAAGTATCTGCTACTATTGCCACAAGTACACTTTATAAAATGTTTGCATATTTTGCTGTTTGTTTGTAAGTTCGTAGTACAAAAGTACTACAAACATGCAAATTCATAAATAAGACACTTTTTTGCGGTGAGTAATTATTGCGTGTAAATGGATTGTAATGTTTGAAGTTGTAGTTTTATAAAAAAAAAGAAGTTGGATGCGAGGGATATAAATAAACAGGGTCCAGACTGAAAGTCGCATGTGAAATTTGTTTGCGGTCGGCGGTGGAGCGCATGAAATTCGGAATGGGCACTGAAAACATTTAAAATATCCGGGGGACGGATTAGTTAATTATTGATTTTTGCTTGAAGGCTGCCGGAGCAAACAAACACGGTACGGCATGGTGGGTACGCCGGTATGGCATGCCGGGGTACAACGAGAGGGGTTGGTGATGTGCTGTGCACGGCGGGTTGCATTGTTACCGGAACCGCAGCAACCGAACGGAACGGAACGTTGCTGCCATTTATCCCGGCCCGCTTTAATTACTTCCAATCTTCTAGTAGTCATTAATCACAACCCCTGCCACCCCCTCGAGCCTACTGTATAAGCCCCCCCTTTCCATGCTAACCCACCCCCATCGCAGTCATACGAGACGAACAGTTACACGCACAGGTAGCAACCCTTCCATCACAACCACCACACAAACATCCCATTTTTATTTATATCTTTCCACCTTTGACTTGTACTAAATTACTTTTTTACATTGAAACAGTCCACACGATAGAGACATCAGGAAAATACTGATTGCATATTGAATTAAATTCAAATGCATTTTAAAATTCATTAAACAACATCCTTAATTAACGCGGTAATCAAAGCAAATCGTTCAATAGCAAAACAATTTTGAATAACAAATTTACAACTTTTCATGGGAAATACGCATTACTAATTTAACTTTTTACTAAGTTAATTTTAGAGAAGGTTATTTTTGATTTCTACAAAGTGTACTGAAGAACCATTTTTTCAATATTTTCAAAACAACATGAAATAAAACTTTTAGTTTAATTTCTGGATCATAGATTGCTTTTGTTTAAAAATTAGTTATTTTCACCGAACAAATTTGTTCGGTATCTAAATTCGTTCTGTGTGTCTGTAACTTTTTTGTGTTTATTAATTAATGGTCTGATATTTTGAAACTACCTGTCAAGTATAAAAGCCAAAGACTTCAGTCTTAATAAGCAACGCCATACGTTTAAGATACTTCCGGATTGAAGGTATAAAAAAACTGGAGTTGCATTTACTTAACCAAATATATTTTGTAAACTTTGAAACTACCTGTCCCATAGACTGTTGGTTCTAGCATTGCCTAAAAGTAAAGATCTTATAATGGACAGATATTCATATAGAGGCTTTTCCGAAAAAATTACGAAAAACAACTAAAAAACATTAATTGTTTATACATTTTCAAAATGATTGCAAATAATTTGAAGTTGTGTAGTTCGTTTCCAAGATCCCTACATTCAAGGACAGGTATTTTCAAGCAAAAGAACACCTTTTATTACCCTACGCCATCGCGCATCTGATCAACACTTGCATAACATTTTCAATTATGCAGTATTAGGAAAATAGCTATAAAACTATTGTTTTAAAAATTGTATTTGTAAATGAATTGTTGAAAAAGTTAGTTTTGTGTTTATGGACCATTTTAAATTTATAATAGATGGTGGTCAGTTTGAGTCACGGTGGCAAGTCAGATCGTTAATATCAGCAGTTTAGATCATTACAGGCGCTGACTGCAGGGCGGACTGAACAACTCGAGCCTTTAGATATTCATAATTGATATTCCATATTTATAGCCGATGGCGCGATAACATTTGATGCATGTTCTTTCCAACTCCGGCTCGTTTGTCCTCTGAAAATCTTCCCCCATTCACTCAGCAAATTAAGTATGGAAAATCGATTAGTGCTTGCCTAGGCAGACATCTCACATTTAGGACGTTTATATTATTAATCCCCATATGAGTGGATAATCGAGTTAAAGCGCGCGCGTTCGTAGGAAACTCGTGGGGGTGGCATGTCGGGGGGTTCTAGGGGGAGGTATGATAATGCAATATTCGGAAAGTCTGCGCCGTACTTATCACAGGTGAGCATTGTCTCTAATCAAAGGTGACACATTCAATAAAGTATGAAAATGTATTCTATGAAATATTCATATCTGGTTGCTATGGCGATGCGTGATTTTCCTCGGTGCACGGCCCCTGACAGTTATTGCATTTCCCCGGCAGATATCGGCAAGAATGCAGCGGGAAATGTCGCTGGCTCGACGTCCCGACTTCCCTCGCATTCTTCACGTCACGATTAATATGGGCAAAAAGTTGTGCGCGTTTCATTGTCACATCGCTATTATATCACATTACTTCAACTGACACATATATACAGATGTATCCAACGAATGCCATGCAGAATATCACCAGGCAACAATGCCGATCAAACGGCGCACTTCCGAAAAAACACGCACATTACACAAATTGCACCACGTCACTGAACAATACGCACAATAGAACATTTCTCATTACTTTAAAATATTCAAGAATAACATAAACATGTACATTTCTTAAATTAATTTCAAATTTTACTAAATTGCATATTGAAAACAATAAAAATAAATTGTAGGTACACAAGTTGTCAACTAAATAATGACGACTCAGCATTATCTAGAAATAATCGAACTACACACATTAAAATTGAAATACATATCCAAATTTTCTGTTGAGTTCTTTTACCAATTTCGACATTTTATGACCTGATACCTTTAATTATTATTTATGCAATTATAAATGTTAATCGGATTGAGTGAATCAGAGTAAGTAAGAGAAAAGAATTAATAATAATAAACTATAAACTATAGATATACGTTTGTAATGCCTGATGAAATTTCTCTCATTTAAAGCTTACGATCCATAAAAAGTGTTTATGATACATTTAAAAAATTGCATGTATATAACAGATAAATTGGCGACTACACCACAAATTGTTAATTAAATAAATTTAAAATTTTATATCCACATTTATTGCTTTATTAAAAATAAATAACCAATTCGAAAATGGTGGAAATGAGTAATATACTAAAATAAACCTTTTTTTCACAAATTAACTCAATTTGCATTACATTTTATGATCTTGTTACCAATAAACTCAGCAATACCTATATACAGTAATAATTAAACGAATACCAGCATGATAAAAAATATTTCTTAAAGAAGGTGTGATGGGATCATGTGTAGCATGTAGAAGTGGCTTAACAGGCGTAATCCGCGCATTAAATCCGTTCCATTATTAATTCCCCTTTCGCGTTTCGCATTAAATCCACGCCTTAGAAGTATTTATGAACATTAGACGTCGTAAAGTGTGTAAATATGGATGCGGCCGCCGTAAATCCGTAACGCGCCGTAATTCCGGGACATGGACGCTGATATATTCATTCGATGGGACGATAAAGTAGGAATCAAGGATCTCTCATGATCTGTGGCAGTTTGGTTCGGTACTAATTATGCGTTTTGTAGAAGGCACTCCCGATATGTCCACGGGTTTGTCTCAATCGGCTACCGGCCTACGCGACCACCATGGGCCCATCCGCAATCACCGGCAGACATGCACATAGAATTATCGACATGACCGAAGGATGTATCGATGGCGGCGGACAACACAAACATACATTTATCTTTTTATTTGGAGCAAGATAAGACATTAAAGCGAATGGGGGATTTAATTTATGAGCTAAGATCCTCCTGAGTAGGCACAGGCTAATCAAAGGGATTTCACAATATATTTCTTCTTTTATAATACAGAAAATTTCCAAAACTTAACTTTTTTTTTATTTAAGCGGGGTACTTATAGGACATATCCATTTTTTCAAAAACTGTAATAAAACCAAATTTCAAATTTACAGTGGTATGTTTTGTTGAGGTAAATTGATAATAGAACAAAATTTGAACTCTATTATGGTAGAAATATGAAGAATTGATTTGCTTTGATACAAAACCTCGGTACTTAAATCTATTTTTGGAACGACTACTAACATCTAGTTCGTGGTCTATCCAAAAATATGAACTAGTAAACCGAATTCCAACGGTTTCTAGGGTTGTATCTTCACTTGTCGATAAATTGCATCTTAAGGCTGTTCTTTCTTTAACCTTACATTTCTTCATCTTTTTATAATAAACTTTATATGTATTTGGAATGGATTAATAGGAAATTTATAATGCAAAGTCAATATAATATTCATTCAAGTGTTAAGGATTAAATAATTTGATATGCTCGCAGTCGCATGTCAAAATATTAGTACTATTAAATATGGAGCAGTCGAACATGTTAATAAATATCGACATAAGAAATTTTGTATCGGATATATGTAAATTTACCTCATCGAATCGACCGCTAATTTTTCTTCAATCCTCTGCAAAAGCAGAAGCAGCAACACCTGTCTTCGAGGATCCATCGCTCCAGTTCGTTAATATTAATGAAACTTGAGGAGTACGACTATATCCATTTCCAACTCACATTAATAACTGTATCCGGCCGTATCTTGTAAATAAATAAATAAAATTGCGAGCCCCGCAACACCGTCCAATCGCGAAATTCAATTATGGTCGGGTGTGTGCGTGCCGGCCGCTCATTAAATTCTAATTGCATCAATTATTAATAAATCGGAATTGCGAAATTGTTTTATCGATGTGAACCATCGGCGATTATTAATATATGTTTCTCGTGTTTTTTCTTTATTTTTTTATTTATTTTTTTTTTTTTAGCTTAGGGTGTAATAATAAAACGTAACAAATTCGTGTCGTGTCGATGTAATTATCTCCTCGTGCCGTGCCACGAAATTTAAACGTGCATAAAGGGCTGCAAGGGGAAAAAGGAGGAAAATATATATAATCATTAATTTCAGTTTTATGAGAAGAAAAAATGGGAGGCTTGCATGTACGGGGCAAATCACGCCAGTCCTCACACACCCTTTTACTACTTTCAAAAACGAAGACATTAGAATATAGATCGGTTTGATATACAAGGTTTTTTTATGGATTAATGTGCTACAAATGGTTGGAAAATGTGAAAAGAGGATTACGAATTTAATTAAATAACATGGTTTTACTTGATTAAAAAAATGAAAAATTATTTCCGATTAACAAATAAAATTAAGTCGAAAGTTTTTTCTAACGCCTTGAAAGATTTCTGTATCGATTTTATGGGCGTATAAAAGAAAATCTTACAGGTAAAATTGAGGTGAGAAGGCTATGAGGGCAGCCTCGGATTAGGCATTGAACGAAAAGATGATTTGTTTACATTTAGGTTTAAATAATGTGAAGGATAAGGTTACACAATGTAGAGTCGTTGTTTTAGCCTGATGAGCCTGCAAAAAGGCGAAAGTGATCAGTCGAGTTATGCAAATACCGTATTTTATAGCTTTAATTTTTAATTATTTTATCAACTAAAGAGAAAAATTAAGATAATTCGAAAGTTCAAGGAAGATGATACGAAAAGCTGAGGTTTCACTCAATGTCAAATTAAGATTAAAAGCTTGCATTTCACAATGGACTTTAAAATCTTTAACCGCACATTTTTCTAATGATAATTTTTTTGGGTTTTTACCTTTCTTATTTTAACTCAACGTATCAAATTGCTTTCCCGAGCGTCTTCTTTGATTTTTTTTTTTTTGTTAGGAAAGGACAGTGTATATGGAGGGTCTATAGCGCTGTGGCCTTTGATCAGAAATCATGTTAAGGCAGAAAAATTAAAATTGTAGAAAACATTTATTTTGCTATGTTTGAGGTTGTATTTTTCTTTATCTTTGAAGCATAGAGGATCTTTCTGTATTCCCATTCTATGCATGTGCTTGTTAAGCCACAGTGTCCTGTAAGTCTTCAAAGTTTAGTTCGACTCATATGCGGTACCCCAGTTTGGTTAATTTCTATTGGCCTTATTATGAAGAGTCTTGTACAGCAGACACGCCATCCTCTATATTTTGCCTAGCTTGGTAAACGTAATCCTGAGGACGAGTTTTTCACGCCATAGTGCTCCATATGTAATGATGGGTCTGATCAATCATTTGATCATATTGGATGTCCAACCATCGATTTGGTTGAAAGCAATACCCGAATTGCCTTCGCGATCACATTGAAGATTTTAGTTGTTCCAAGAGTAAATTTTATAGTTTAGAAGTATACAAATAGCAAAGAGTTTACTTCGATTGTTTTATGAGTGAATAATACAACATTTTTATCTTATAAAAATTTTTGGTAGCAGAAAAATACCGAGCAACTATTCACTTTTCAGTTGAAAATAGATTTACTCATCATTTTTTGGCATTTTGATTAATATTGTTTTGAAACACGCATAATAACTTTCTATAATTCTTTATTGTTTTTATAAAACATAATCACTTTAAGAAAAATTGTTATTTAAATAAAATTCGAGTATAAATCTCTTTTCTATTCAATTTAATTAGTTTCGTTATCTTTATGAGACCTTTTATTTATTTAATTAGTTCACTTAACATCAGAGAAATGTTCAGGATTCACGGTTGACAGTTGTGTTGCATTCCTGTTCCTCAATCACTTTTTTGCCCATTTTAATGACTACAAATGATCACTATATACAGACCAATTAATATCACCCAGGTTTAAATCATTTGTAAGCAATTAATTATATTGGAATTATTATGATTATGGCTCGTCGGACTCGTGCACATGGCACTTCTTGCCATATCTTCCACGAATTAACAGCATTTATAATTTCAGTCATTCAGACGGCGCGCAATAATGTCCACTTTTTACTGTAATCCTGCATTGCTGCGCACATACTCAACAGGAACGCATGCACTAATTAATAACAAGCTTAACACTGCATGCATACTAAACATAGTATGAGAATTTCCAGAAAGAAAAAGAGATGTTGAATACGCGCGATTAATCTGGAAATTTATTAGATTATAAGACTTAATCTATATAAGATTCAATTATAAAAGAAAAAATATTATAAACAGATTTAAATTTGAAAAAAAAAGAAATAGAACGGATTATTATCAATAGTATCCAATCTTTTATTAGAATATTTCTAGCTCTACCTACCGCTTACTTTCTCTTCATTTTTTTCTTCTTCTCAATTATTTTTAGAAGAAAGTACTTCTGGTAAATAGATACACAAAACATTCAGCTCCAAAAGTTTTAATTTGGCATTATAGAATAAATGTACTATGCAATAAAAGATATTTTTGAAAATATTATGAATTTACCTCTGGCAATAGTTTTCATATGAATAAATACATAAAATTGGTACATTTGTCTATAAATCAAGTCTATAAGGAAGCAATTTTCACAAAAGCAGAAAGAAGAAATCCCAAGAAGAAAAAAATGTTAACGATCACTTTATGCAGACAAGCAATAATGAACGTGTGCCCATAAACATCCAACTCCTTTTTTTTCTTTCTCTCCTTATTCTCGCATTGCGAAAGCACTTGCCGTAATATTTCAATGCTGCATGCGCAATAATCCAGCGGACGTATTTTACTGCTAAGTCGCCCCATTAGATGTCCATCATTTATGATATGGAGAGACGTACCGAACTTGAAAGTTGGCACCTCCACAATACAGCACACTTCACATTAATGGAAATAATATTGTTGTATTATGCTGGTAAATGATGGCCAGTCACAAAGGGCCTAACACTGAAATTCGTTTCGTTTCGCTTTTCATACAGAGTTCGCGTATTCGTATGAATTACACGGATTGTTCGAACATGGGAAACAACAACAATAAAGCGCAACAATGAGTTAAAAAAAATATAGGGAATAAAATTAATCTTAACTTCAAACCAAGCAAGAAAAATGCTAAAAAATGATGTAAAGCAAGTCTCAATAAATAAAAGCAAAAAAGTTAAGAATAGTTATTTCTACTTAAAAATGGATTATTATAACAAATGAACTATATCTTTAAAAAATCTATTATCTCATAGATGAATTCAAGCTTAGTGGTGTTCAGGACAGCAAAGGAAAACAAATTAATAAACCGCCAACGTTTCGCTTTATTTAAAATAAAAGCTTCTTCAGTTCGATTAAAATATATTTCTTCTTATTGAGGTTTCCTTAGTATTACCAAAATTATAGAGTTACCACCAATTGCTTTTTATTAATGATCATAGCTTTAAATTTTTTTAGGCATCTTTTGCAAAAACAAAGGTATATTTCAGTGCTAGTGCTTTGTTTTAGGATTTAGAAGGCAAGAACATATAGAAAAAGGTGTAAAACTTTCTATATTTTTAAACTTGTAAAAAAATTTAATATAGCGTAAAGCAAATTTCTGGCATGAATAGGTTGGTAATATGTTGAGTGAAGCAGTGTTACCACGTCCACCACACGGTTTATGATTATCGCGTTTTAGAGGTAATTTTAAACATTCGAATAATTAACTCACTTTTTAAGGTTACTAACAGGCTTGAAGTAAACAGAAATAACAATAATGAAGTTGCTTCTGATTAGATAGTGCGCATGTGCACATAAGTTAGCAATGACAAATTAAAATTTGGCACTCCTGCATTATTGCAAATGACTGTAAATTTAAGGCTGGAAAAACATTTCGCGTCCTTTTCTAGAGTCTTTGTTAAAAAGAAATATTTTGATCTTGCAAAAAATGGATTAAAAAATAACTCGAGTTCACCTCCACTGAATTTTAGCTACTTTCTCTTTTTTGATAGACTTCAGCAGAATCTTTTTATACATAAATTTTCTTTAAATGTCGTTATGTCAAATCTTTCTGAAACCCAAAACGAAAGTGATAAACAAAAATCAAATTAATGCGTTTCTCAAATTTTAAACTTCCTTTTTGGAGAGATGGAATTATTTGTTAGTAATTTTTCTTTATTAATCGCGTGTGTTTAGTTTTAAATATAATCCAGTGAATGGACAAACCCTTTAAAAAGATTACACTCGAAACTGAACTTATAATTTATAGCTTCATATTCTCTGAAACGCGAAGGGTCAGTTTAATATCTTCCTATCATGCAACAGATTTTGCATTGTATTTAAGGAAGATTAAAATGGTGAATAGAGATATGGAAGGCTTTTTGTATAAGGGGTGGGAGCTGTAAAAGTAGGCGTGAAAAAGGGGTGCAATGATTAAAAATGAAAATGTAATGTGCGTGATTGATACGTTATTTTTTGATATTTGTGGAGGGGAATTTGAGAAAGATTTATAGGGCAGGGTGATGTTTTAAGATCAAAACTGTGATTTTATCGGAGTCTTGGTACTACAAAAATATAATAACTCAAAATTTTAAGGCGATAAATTCAAATTCAAAAAAGATTTGTTAATCATTTGCAAAAATCAGAAAAAATAGAAAAAAGAACACAAAAAATTAAAACTATTGTGGATTAAAGTGCCAATATTTATACATTGATTTATACATTTATAAGAAACATTTTGATTTTTATGAAAACATGGTTTTTCAAATACCTATATATTCTTAAATTTAATAGTAACCTTTTCATTTTTTCTATAGCCTACTGGACATTTTTCCTACTGAAGTAATAACTTATTTTAGTAGCGCTTTCTTTATTGCTCCGATTTGTTTTTATGACAAAATCATTTTCTTTAACACCGTTGATTTAAAATGAAATCCAACGTTGAGATGGACATTCTGGCAAAGTGGTTATTGAAGGAGTAGAAGAAGAGTAGGAGGGTGGTGCAATTTGTATTTTGCAGATTACTCTTTCTTTGACTTCTTGGTCCACTCTTCGCTTTGCCCATAATAGCATTGAAAACCTCTTGTGAAAAACGCTTCATTTTCTTATATTTTAAATTTTCCCGTGTTATCCACGATTTTCTGAATATATGTATTCTTTTTCGTTAAATGAGTTCTTAAAAGGAGAAAAACAATTAGATGTGCAATTAAAATAAAATAAAAGTATATAAAAAATAAATAATTTTTGATTGATACAGCGTTTATTTTGTAGTAGTCAATATACATATTTTTATAAAAAAAAGAAGTTGAAAAACATATTTCTTTACTCCAATAAAAATAAATAAGGTACATTTCAAATATTTCTCTGTTTAATCAAAAATATTTTTTTTTTTTTGTTACGTTTTTCAAATTCATATGGCATCTGGTTTGAAGAACACGTTTACTACCTACATCGTGGTTAATTTAAATTCCGCGCGACTAAAAATATGAATATGTCCAATATGAACCGCTTAGCATAATTAGTTCCATAATTTATTGGATGAACTCACAAAGAGAAAAAAATAAGACATCCTGTTTCTGTATTATTTTTCAAAGTATCCAAAAAGCGATTAACATTTTTTAAAAATTAAGAACTTTTATTGGGCGATTTACAATGAATGTTTTTTGTTCGTGAAAGAAAATTAGGCTGGATTTTCTTATTATGCCACAACACAATTTAGCTGATTAGTTTATTTTCGTTTCACAGAGTGTATAATGACATGGAGCCGTAATGTGATATTCGTGCGAGTATATTTAGGTAAATAATTAGCAGGCGATTAGGGGTCCATGCATCAAGTGTGGGTGTGTTAAGAGGGGGTGGTTGGTGGCCCCGGGGAATTGGCAACCCTCCCTTTTGGCTTTACACACACATATACATACATGCACACAGACACATTCCCTTTCTATTGTTTACCGCACACCAAACAATAAACGCAAAGCACACGCGTCACAAGATGAAAGTCAATACTGCTCTATTATTGTCTGCTTGTTTTTCCGTGGCGGAAAACACGTGCCGCCATTGTGCGGCCCGCCACCGGCTTCGAATTGCAAATAATGACCAATTTTCTGCTAGCCCCCGCGCCCGACAACATATTCAGGTGCTCAACAATGCCCATTCAGGTGAAAATTACCATTCGGAATTACTATTTTCTAAATGTGGAAAGATTTATGTCTTTTCTGCCTTTGTTTGGACGTAGCTAAGATCCGTTTGTTGTTTCAATGCATTCGTTAAGGGTCTTCCTGTATGTGGAATTTCTTGATTTCTCAACCTTTCATGTCAAAATTGTGTAATAATTTAAAAATAATCTTGTAAATAATAAAAACCAAAATTCGTTCTATGAAAAAAATAGTTGACACGGCATATTTATGTCGGTCGTTGGAAAATTGTTTGCTGGATTTCAATTGAAAATAAAATAAAACAAAACCTTTGAAAGGTAAAGTATTTTGAGCGATTAATTTTATTGCGATTAAATTTAAATATAGATTGAAAGTACATTAAGTTTTTTTAAAAATGTAAAAAATTTCGTGTACATTTTAATGGCCGTATATTTTTATGTGAATTTTATGGAGTTTACATTGAAATTTCATTTAAGTGAGTGTACATAAAAAGCGTTTTTATTTGTTTGGAGTAATTGGATGGTAGTTTGTGTGTGCATATCGATACAAATAAAATGAAAAAAAAAATGAAGGGAGGGTGTTTAATATGTGAAAGTATTAAATAAAAGTTTTATGGCGTTACGGCCGTTTCATTATTAATATTGACCTATAAACAAGTTGGAATTGAAAGAGGGGCCCCGGATTAACATAATATTCCCATAAAGCGTCTCCCACCTGATGCAGTGGTTGCATTTCTATCGGGCACGAATTCCCAAAATCCCACAACGAATCGATGCCGGGCCGATTCTTTATTCCACTTGGAGTGTAGATGCATTGAGCCGGTAGATTTATAGCCATTCGAGTAATAAAGGACGCTCCTAAAGTGCATCTCCATCATCCACCATAATGGTGGAATGAATGCCTTTCAGATTTATGTCATCTTTCGGCCGTATCAAAGTCGCGCTAGGCGCAGGGGGGTGAAAGAGAGGAAAAAATTATTATAATATATTCGGATCGGGGGGATTAGAATCTCCCAGAGCGTTATTTATATTTTATTTGGGAAGGTGCAAGCGTATAGAAGAAGAGAACAACCGTCGTTGCTTCGCCTCTCTTGACATCCACCGTTCCGGTGCACTAAGGCGAACATGTTAATTGTGGGGGGTGGAAGATGGATGGTGTACACAGGTGCTGGAAGACAGACGGACTCCACGGTGCACAATCCACGGAAGTACAAATAGTTTCTTCCAACAGTTGAAATAAAACAAAACGGGAGCGGGCCCGGTGACGGCAAGAATTATGACCCGATGTGCACAGAACGGAATCTACTTCCAACTTAACAATCCTCTTCCATCTAGTGCACACTTCCCCTCAAAAATAAACACGCGCGTTCGTCCAAAAAAAAAAGACACAGAAAATATCTCAAAACGATTTATGCGCGCGGGCTTATCGTCACGAGTCACCCGTCAGAAGGAATACTTTTCTCGGTTCAGCTAGAATCTTCATCACGATTGAAATGTTAACATAAATTTCAAAGATATGTCACACATCGCGCATGAATAATATTCTTACATGAAATTTTAAAAGGAATCTTTTTCCTTATTAAAATGTAATGTTAAAACGTAAATCAGCATATTTTATAGATTTTAGATTGCATTAGTGTATCTATTTTATACCTGATTTCCACCCCATTAAATTCGAAAATAGCGCACAAAAAGAATCAAGCTAATACTAAAATCTGTAGAGGTAATGAATTTGTAGTACCCCCTCGATTGATTCCGAATTAGATTTCCATGAAGTTAAAATACGACTTCCCCTCATCTCGAATTAGTGTTTTGTATTTTCCCCGTATGAAATATTAATGAGGACGCATGTTTTACCCTCCCGGCCGAATTTAAATTTCTGCGGCATTCGAAAATCCAATAAATTATGGAGATGTGTGACATTTTACAATTTCTAGTGTTGTAATTTGATATGTGAGGGGAACGACTTAACGCATGAATTATATTTTTCGCTCAAGCATCAAAAATTGCAAATTCTTGCACTTCATAAAATTGTTTATAAATTTTATGTTTTCCTAGATATGATTTTTAGTTCTCAAATTCAGAATCGACCGCAAAAAATTTATATTTTTCCTCATTTCAAAGGGTCCTCTTCCTTCATTAGATTTTATTGTTAGTGATGAAAAGTGAGAGGCAAATTAAAATAATAATGAGTGTTTTTGTGGTAGGGCTACTGAAACCTTATAGGAGCAGTAAAGAAAATTTATAGGTATGTTTAGTATTTTATGGTGTCAGTAATAAATAAGAAATGGCCTGGTCGAGTAAATTCCGGGTCCTATTTACGTTGGAAAATGCGACGTGTGTTAGTTTTGCTGAATTATCTTCACCATATAAGGATGTTTGTTATTTGTGGTTAGACTGTCATGTAAAAGGGATGGATGAGATTATGGGGGATATTGGGATAGTGAAAAAAAAAATAAATAAATTTACGACCTTCAACAATACAAAACTCAGTGTGGCAAGTAATTATTATGGGTGTGTAATGAATATGCAAAGTCTGTTTGTATAACAAATGATTGAGAATTGAGCGGGTGCCGTTCGCACGGGACGATGAGGCGATGATGGCAATTACATGCGGTGTCGGTCTGTCACACATCACGCAGATTTATCGGTCCACAATCGAATAAATACAACCGACGCGCATCCCTAATCCGCGACCGGTGTCGGGGCCGTGGGATCCGAACCACCCCTGTTCTCACCCCCGGGCTCAAAAAACACGGGGAGCTCTGCTCTTTTTAAGGACCCACGACTATATTGCCAATTATTATTTGCCCCGACATTCATTACGGCACTCGCAGGGGCTGTAACTTGCTCCACTTCCATTGATTATTGTTATTTTAATTTAATTTCACTTGGCTGGGGGTGCCCCGACAACAGGGCATTACACTTAGTTTGTTTATTATCGCCCCATTACGTGCCACGGGCCCGTCTCTCCCTTATTTCACATCCTCTTTTACAAAACAGCAAACACTCCAACAAGTCAACATCGTAAAAACAGTTAAATTGGACCTTCAATGAACAAGAAAATAAACACATTTTAACACAATTTACCATCTTTTATCCAAAAAATAAAATTGTAATTTACAACAAAAGATCAACATTTTCTTTTTTTCTTTGTTCGTTTAACAAAAACAGGTTTATATACCTACATGTAAATTTTAATATTTGTAGATACCGAGCTAAAGAAAAAGAACTATCTACCAACCAGACTAAATTATACGTGCTTGTTCAAACCATCTGAGTATAATATTCTTGTTTATTTTTGATATACTTTTGAATGTTGTTCTTATTTATTATGAATGATGGAATAGATGCAGCACGGATGAAAATTAAAAGGAAAAAATTTTCACTGCAGAAATTAAACCTATTAGGATCGCCAAGTCGAAAGAGTAGAAAAATTTTAATTTCAAGAGGTGTGATGTTTAAGAGGAAGCTTCAACCAGAACTAAGATCGATACTTTTCCTACGAAGATCTGAAAAAACGCAAGATTTCAAAATTTTAAATTTATCGCAAGAAATTTTAATCTGAAAAATAGTTAATCATTCTTATTAAACAATTGTTAAACTATTTATGTTGTGAATATTTGTCTAAGAATTTTTCCGGTACTACATTAATTGCATCCCACTTATTAAAAGAGCAACTTCTCTCAGACTCTACTCGTTCTCGGCATCAACTGATTTCTCACCGATGGAATTAAAAATGAACTGGAAACATCAACTTAGAAATTTTAAATAGCTTCAAAGGTAAATTTAAGATTAGGGTTTTCTTCAAGGAATTGTCAAAATATTAAATATGCTTGTAAAATCTTTGGCTGTTGAATTTTCAGTCTTCTAAAATTTGCAGTTTTCCCATAGTTCATCAATTTTCTTTTGGCTTCATCAATAAAAACTTTTTCCATGTTTGTTGTCATGCGTGTTCATTTTCATCCCAAAACAAAAGTTGTAAATAGACTCATAAATTCACTCTTTTCTTACACAAAATTGTGAATTTTGCTATATTTTACTTGCACAGAGTTAAGATTGAATAACATGAAAATGCCATTCTCAGTCCCGCTAATGTGTAATTTGCTGTCGCAGAAATTAAATCTAGCAATAAGTAAACAATCTATTTTATTATTAACTTCACAATTTCCTTAAAATTTGAGTAACTGTATATTTGAAATGTTGAGATGACTGTTAATTAAATAATTGACATGTATACGACGTTGGTGAAAATGAAATAAATCGGCGCAATGCAATTAGTAGGTGAATGCATATATGCATATAATTGACAATTTTCCGAATGTGTCACCGGATTCTGAATAATATATGCGCCAATGCGCGGACAAGGAGTAAATTGAAATAATTACATAATTTACGATCGGTTCGGCACAGGTATGGCACATTACGGCACAGTAAGAACCACCATAAATCTCCCATTTAATCCGGCGCGGATAAAATAATTAGTTCACACATTAAAACCCAGTCCGGAGTATACGCGCCCTGGCTCGTTAATTAACATCAAATTAATGATATTACCGATGATCAGTAATTATTGCTAAAAACATATGTGTTGTGGGGGTTAGGAATGAAAATAAAAAAAAATGTACGGGACACGTTCATTAAGCAGAGTCGTGCGCACCTTGCAAGTTTGTGTGTGTTATGTGTAATTAGATGCGATAAATTATTAATAAGGGCATATAAATTACAACCTTATTAATTATAACGCTTGAAAAAGTGCAGCTAATGGTGTAATTTGTAGCAACACCACATTCGGTCGACTCAAGAAATATCAACAAATCACATGGCTAACATTAATATTTATTGCAAGAAAATTAAATTATTTATATGGTAGTTTTTACATTTTATCATAAAATGGTCGCTCGTTGCATTTACAAACTAAAATATAAAATCCTTCGAACTGATCTTTAATTTAGTAAGCAAAAAGCAAAAATAAACTAAAACGATTATGTCATTTTGTTCGCATAAATTTAGAAAATCTCTCTATATTTATTGAATTAGTTTAAAAAATTGTTAAAATTATTGAAAGTTTATAAATTCAAAAGAACTAATTAAATGAGGAAATTTATACAAAATTAAAGATAAGAAAGTTCGTTATCTATTCGAGCAGTTATCTGATGCACCGTTGATTTTCTATGCAAATACAAATGAATTTATATTGTGTATTTCCGTAAAAGTTGAAAAGTTTTCCCACCCTTAACATCATTTCAGATAAAATTTAAGGCTGACTAGAAACCAGGGAAGTTTCCGCGTTTAAAACAATTAAGAAAATTAAGGCATTAAATATCGAGTCCTTTAAAGAAAAGGGGTGAATATTTAAAATTTCATACGTAGAGTAGTAATTGAATCAGTTCAGTTCTGGGGGGCGGTTTAATTCCCCTATTCCATTCATTATGCACCCAGGAGGTATCTACTGTTACAAACTTAATTATGATATACGGGTTGTGTTAAAATAATTCGCGCAAATGCTATTTAAATCGACATTGAAATAATAATTCCGGCTCTGGTCTGTGTCTCTTGGGAGTTATAGGGGAGGCGGTTTGGTGTGTGTTGTATACCCGCTAATTACACGAGGAGTCGGTCGAGTATGAAATCCTAAGCCGCTTAGTATGGGGAGGGTGTTGGATTACTCTCGGCAATTACTGGAAGTGTGCCGGGAATTAGCGCGCGGACGATTGATTGACACATGGCACCGCCAAAAAGCAATAACATGCGAATCGACGTGCCGCCCCGTTTCCCACATAACACAAACGCGGATTATATTTACACTCGATTATTCCTATCATGTGCAATGCGCGCTCCAAACCTTTTATTAACATTACAGTTTACTGACACATATTGGAATATTTACAAGCGATCATTTCTGTTGACGTTTAGCGATACCGCATATTTTATTTATACAAAAAAAACCATCACATTTATAAAACAGAAAAATGGCAAATCTAAATAGTTCGTATCAATCCTATGAGAATTTATGGTGCAAGCGCCGGGCAACAAAATTTCAACTTTGTAAATTCATTTTTTTTTAGTTAATGTCCTTTTAGTTTAATCATAATTTAATACGAATTCTGTTGTTTAAATTTCAAAGTAAACAAACAATTAATTAAAAAAAAAAAAGAATTGGGGAGTGTTTTGGTGGACGTTAAATTCACGGCGCAATTGAGTCAAGAGAGATGCCCCATTTGCAATTCAATTGGCAACGTCCTGAATTTTAAAAGCCGCAAGTCGTGATTAAATTATGTACGAAATAATCCTGAAAGGATTTAAACGTTTTTAATTGGGGACGGAATAAATTTTGGAAAGAAAATTAAAATTAAATTTTCATACACAAAATTATTTGGTGTAAATGTTTAAAATTTTTATACTTAAAGCTTGTAATTTTCTTAGCATGCGATTTAAAATTATTTTAATTCAATTTTGATAGACACGAGTTTGGTATAATGATTGATGTCGCTAAATAATTTATGGGTATAAAAAAATTCCAGACAGGAATCGCTCGTAATTAAGTGTAACTCTAAAAAAAAGTGTCTAAACAAAAGTATATACGAGATTTGAAAGAGTTAATACCGTTGGGTATCAGTTAGTTGTATGGTCATGTTATATAAAAACGTTGATGGATGTTGTTATAATTTTCGTCGGTGGTAGTCAGCTGCTAGCGTGTAACTGGAAGGTGTCCGAACAGACATCAGATTGCGACCGTGAACACATAAATTACCCGACCCGTCCTCAAATCACACCACATCAACATTATATTTGTACAAAAATTTTATTAAATATATTTAAAAATTTGAAGCGTAAAAATAGAAAACCTGTAAATATTGAAAACTCCCGTCATGCACTTTACGAGATCATCTGCCGCGTTCATTTTTACAACACTCAACCTTATTATTATTCGCGTTCCTCTATCATTCCATTTTATGGCGGATAACATGCACCAGATTGATTTTACAATCGCGCAAAACTGTTTTTGATGCGCCCTTTTATTACGGGCCACCACCTTCACGTTTCATTCTCTCCCTTATAGGACGACCCGTCTTTTTTATACCCCGCTACACACGGCATAACGGCTCACATCTAATATAAAATATATAAAACAACCCCTAAAAATCATCCAGCGACAAATGCGTGCCTTACTCAATCTTTTATTGGGATGTTCTACCCTCAATAAGAGCCATCATTTCTCCTTGATTTTACGGGTGCATTTAAATTTATTCCCTCATCCCAAAACACACATAAACTACCCCATTTTTTCTTTGCCTTTTCACAATATTACTTACTCGTATTATGATTTAAACATTTTATTAAAACAGTGGAAATAATTAAAGGTTTCAAATTATTCATGATACAAACATTTTCGACAATAGCAGCACGAATAAAAAATTCAACATGACGTAGTTTTCTTCAGAATAATTGAAAAACCACGAAACAAATCAAAATAGTTTTTTATATACCATGGCATTAAAATGGCATTTTTTATTACGAATATGGAATTTATTTTCAGAAAAAAATATTTTAATAAAACATGTCAAGCTTGAATAAAATGTGTGCTATGATAAATTTTGATGTATTAGTAGCAGACCTGATTTTATCAAAATTGTTACTACTTTCTCATAAACAAAAATGTAACCCAAATAGGAGCAAAAGTGAGCATAGTACCTACCACAAATATTTTTTATTGTTCTATTCTTTATAAATTGCAATAAAAGGAAATTATTCTATTTGTTTTGTTTTTCTTCTATAAATTGAGCAAGTGGCATATATCATTATTATTATATATCGGGGAAGAGGGGATTTGTTTTATTCCCACACACATAAAGTACCTAATAGTTAGGTACTCCAAGAAAGAAAAATTTAAAAACAATAAAGACGATTTGATTAAATAACTAACAAAATTTTTTCACGATCAGATTTTGTTAGACGCAAAAAATCTTTAGGAATAATAAAGCAATTGTATATATTTTCGATTTCCAATAATGAGGGTTTAATAGTGCGACTGCGACTTTTAGAACAAAGCCAAGAGAAAGAACGAAAAAGGCAAATTGCACCATTTGTATCGATCCCAATACATCGGTCTTTTAATTTGCAATAAGGGATTTGGAAAGTAATAGAAGAGCTTTTACTATCACCATTCGAACGTCATCGTATGAACGAAATAAGATCGATTTTAAATTACAATGGGATTCGGGGTTCATTAGAGTCAGGAGGGGTAAACTGCACACACACTCTACTTGTTTTTTTTTTTTTCGGGAAGTTTCAATTTTTTCGCCGGAGTTTAACGGCAGTAAACTGCAGATCTTATAGATCCCCTGTGCATATCTCGTATGCCCGACACGCTCGGTGAACATTTAGGGGAGGCCGGGCCCGTTCTACCCGGAATTATTCAGCAGTAACTCGAAAAACAATTATGGTTAAATTTTCGGGCCGCGCCTGCACCATCCGTCGATTCTAACCTGGATGTAATATTTCACCTCAGCTCACGGTTTATTATTTATGAATAAAAATGCACATTGTGCGTATAATCAAATATGATAATTTGCGCGCGCGAGTGCGCGCCTGTATTTTCTGGTTCAAAGGTTCGAGTGTATATATCTTCCATGCTGTGGGCCACGAAGATTGTTATTGTGATTGTAATGAATGCATTGACACGGGCATAGATGATGTATGTTGTTGGATGTGAATATTATGCGACCCCTGAGCGAAACTAATTCGATCCGTTTGAAATATCAGCGGCGTTATAAGGATGCTGCGTCTTTCTTCTCTTTTATACACTGCCTGTGTAAATCAGTTTGACTCCATAAATCTGTCCGGTGGTTCGCACCTCGCGAGCTGATGCGCGTTTCCACACTCTTTTTATTTATTACGCCATTTTTATGCCCACCCTTAACTTACAAGTTACAAACATGCAGCAAAGATCTTTAAATTATGGCACTAAAAATATTTTAATACTTATTTTTCTTTACTTCTTCAAAAACTTAAATTATTACCTACTTCTTTATTAATTAGTATTTACTCCAAAAAGAAGATTACCTATTGTAAATAAGTAATCGTAGAAGAAATTGTTGTTTACAATATTAATTTTAAAATTTAATTTAATGTAATTGTTGCAACTTTGAAGTTATGTATGGTAAGACGAAAAAGATTAATTACAAATTAAATGAGAAATGAGTCCGAACGAAAAAACAGATTGAGGAACTGTCGCCTTTTGTTATTTAAGATCTTATTAGCAGTCTTTTTCCCGTAAAGAAATTTCTGGATTATCAATAGTATTGTAAAATATTATCGATGACGTTGATAAATTGTACAATATATTAATTAAATCAAATAAGATTATTATATTACATACAAATATTTTTTGGTCTTTTAATTTATTTAGGATTTTAAAACTACATTTATATTACCTATAAACTTATAAACAAAGCAATATTGTTCAATATTGTTTATAACGGAGAAATTGCTTTAGATGATTGAAAATCAGAATTATTATGGAACATAAGCTTTGCTCTAAACATTTGTATTGAAAATTTCAGTTTTTTAGATAAATGTAAGAAAATTACTTCCATCCATAATAAAGACGTAGGAATAGCAATCTTGGAGAAATTTAAATTGACACCTATCACTAGCTCCGTCGATATGTCCACAACTACATCACCGTGACTATAACAATTCATGTTTTCGCTACAAGTTTTGCTCAAGAATAAAATTAATTGCATTCGTCAGTAAGGGTAGTTAAAGAAATCAGTTCAGAAAAAATCGGCTTATAGATTCGCTTTGATAACGGTTTTTCGAGTTGAATAAGGGAACAAGACCCAGTTTTAAAAGAGTGCGGGGCTGGCTTTTTCGAAGTGAGTTTTAGTTGCTGACCCCCCGAGTGGATATTAAGACGAGGCGATATTAAGTGTCGAGCGGCGGGCCCAGAATAACGATAAGTGAAATAAATTTAAAAGTTTCCCTCTGAAGGAGTCGCGATAACGGATTTAATGAAGCCTATCGTCTGTGAATGGCCGGGGCCGCACAAAGCCCCGTAATTTATTGCAAGACGATGTGATTGTTGCATGCTCTCTGCGGTCTAAATACGGTCGTGCACCACCCCTCGGGACACCCCCCAAAGTGTATACTTTACCTTTGCGGAGTTAACTAACTATCTGGTGTGCGTCCGTGTGTGCCGCCTGCTGGTGTGCTGGTGTACGGCACCGTGTAACGTCTAAACATTCGCGATTTATGTCGACCGCAAAAACGGCACTGGAAATGTTTAAAGGGACAAAGTGGCTGCCTTAGAGGCAGTAAATTATTCCACCAGAGGAAATGATTATTTTTCCGATATCTTTACGACACCCAATAGATCGATGGGATATGCATAACAATGGACAGTATCTGGTGCATTGTGGTGTCGTCCCATTGTGCGGCGTGGCACGAGAGAAGAAGGGAAATGTAAACATTTTCATTTTTGCGCGGTGATTTACACGAACCAATTATAATATGAAGGGGAGCGTCGAGGGAGCTGCTGGAAACTGCAATATCCGCATTCCTTCTCTTTGGAATCCGCCGCCCTCCGCTGACAGCGGCGCTGATATTGCCGGCTGTCTGATAACGACTGGAATGTCGTTAGCTTCCCAAAACTAACGGTTAGACAGTGTTATTTATGGCCGTCACTGCGCTGATATTAAATCGGCCGGGAGATTGCCTTTTATTGGACCCTTACCTCATTGTTTACCCATATGTATGCGCAACTCATGCCATCCACCACCTATACGAACACTACCGGCCCCGTAATGTCTTTATGTTACTCCTCACATGAGACACATACTGACAAATTATTGCGCGGAAAGAATTGCCCTCGGATGATATACCGGCCCTGCACAAATGCTCTCTTCCCAAATAATTCATCTTGCACCTTATATTCTCCTTCACACTCCACCACCTAGCTATTTTAATAAAAAGAAAATATACTAGCTGCACCATATTTTCCTTTCACCTTTGCTTTTCTTTTTATCTCCGTCTACCAGATACAACTTCATTCAAACCAAAACTTGTAGCAGTGCACATTGATATTTATATAATTAGGTACGTAATTATTTTGACATGTTCACATATGTAGTATTATTTATCGAATTGCTTAAAAAATATTCTTTTTGCTTCGATTCGAACCTGGAACATCTGTTTCAGATGGAAATTTAATTTGTACTTTTAAAAAAAGGCTTTCTGTTTTTATATATTTTCATCATTATTAGTTGTTTTATAAAAATAGGAAGGAAAGTGTTCAGGTAGGTGTCTCTGTTCTATTTGCTTTTCGAATGTCGTAAAGTTTGTTAAAACAATGGGGCTATAAATCGAAGGGATGCGCTAGTTTTAAAGATCATTATAAATCAAGTGGTGCAATTCCAATGTTAGTCGATCACATTCCAAACGACATATCCATATCTCTTTAATGGCCCAAGTCCTTTTTGCGCCATTAAATTATTTCCGTGCATTACAGTTTTTCCGCCGGACTAGAAATCCACCCCGGGGCGGTTTTCCCCAAATAGACAAAAACCGCTTAATCTCCGTCGGTCCATATCCCACCACAACCAACCCAAAAAGCCGTCTTTTTAATAAAAATTGCGTTCATGGACCCTTCAGTATTTCACGATATAATGGCATGCTCTTAAAAAAGAACGTCTTCAACTGCTCTCCGCAATTATTTTAAGTTCACTTGAACTGAACCATAATATCTTTACCGTGAGAGGTCGTGTGTACCGTAAACCACACATTACTGGATATTTATTATCCCGTAAATATTCCCTAACATGACAAACGCCGTATTAACGGAGCCGGAGTCCGCAATTACCTAATCGAACAGATTTGCTTCTCCAGACCCGATCAATGTGAAATTAACAAATTTGTAACTGAGATAATTTTGCGTGTAATTAAGTGTTGGAAGTCGGGTGGTTTCTTTCGGAGCGTGACGCCATAAATTCGCCCGGTCTGAAGTGCAAGCAAGAGCTTTAATGCTTTGCACACCTGATGGAAAACCGGGGGAGTTATTGCTCTTCATTCACCCGTATGCCAAAACAATTTCGGAGAGGGTGATGGGCGCATTTTACCTCATTTATCGTTAATAAATTTTAAGGATTTTTGTTTCTTTTGCGTGGAAGGCGGATTCGGTTAAATGGTGCGAGACACCATAAAAACCGGGATACAACACCTTAATATCCCGGAATCGGAATCCCATCTGATATGTGGCTGGTAACGGGGATATTTATTGTGACAAATTCCCACATATTATACAGCGGGAGGTTCACCAGGTTTTATAGAAGAAGAGTAGACGCAACGGACGTGACGGTTACTGCTTTTACCGTGGTTTACATGTTATACCAGGGAGTACTGTCCACCTACGCCATGCTCTAATGCGCCAGACTTATAACTTACTAACTGTATAATGGACTCGAACCTACGACCCGACGGCTACTTACATCGCTACTCATTATTATTTTACTCATAAATTACCGGTACCTACGCAGATACATAACATCATTGTTACTTACACCATTCATTTCTTCATGCACAAAAAAATACTTCATTTATTATAGTTCCAATACTACTTAAGGTTAATTATAAAACCTCCATACAATTAAAAACTTACTGTCCTGTATAGTTGTGCGTTATTTTTATTTTTTAGAATTTTGGAATAAAAATAATAGAATAAAAAAGATGCTACAAAATTTAGTTAACAAATCATTAGAATAAATTTACATCACGAAGCAAGAAAGATGGTACACCTACAAGAAGAAATTCCAAATTTAGGAAGATTAGAAGTTTTTCTTCCATCTTCTTCAGAAGCTTTATAAGTATTTCAAACTAATGTGCACAAATTTTAAGAACCAAAAACAGGAGCCTTAGAAAATGAATGCCGAAGTAAGTATCTTTCATTGTTCCCAATTCTTTAACTTGTTTTTTTTTTGGTGTCGCTCAGATTCCGTACAGCTCAAAAATCAAATTCTTTTCACTTCTGAAATTTTGGAACCTATTATTGTTTTGTACCATCTTAAAGCTTTTAGTGTTGCTTTATCCGAAAGCCCTAAATTTTTTTGTTATCTCATTTCGAGAATATGTTTTTTGCATACTTATTGCATTAGAGTAACATATTTCGATTTAATTTTGCATTGCTTTATTATAATATCTGTTTTCTTATTCCCTTTAATAAATCAAATTTGCAATTTAAATTTCTACACGGTGCATATGTTAAGTACAAAAGCAAAGCCAATTTAGTATCAATCATTAAAACTACAATCTGCTTCATTATAGATACGCAATTAATTTACTAAGACCAACCTATCATCTGCTTTCTATCTTGTCCTTTGCATTAATAAAATTTAAATCTGATTTAATTTAACTCTTACTTTCTACCGAATATCGCAATTACTTTCTAAAGACAATAAATTAAAATAGTAACAACGCATTACTTAATATATATGTATCTCCATTAATTTTCTCTTTGAATAAAAAATTACGATAATTCCATTTAAAGTAATGCATAACATCCACCGGTTCTTAATTAATTATTCATTCAAAAATATTCCAATTTAAAAATGGAAATTAACACAATCCGATGCGATTTTAAATTGGACAATGTATTTTCAATTTTTTTTTTTTCGGGGATGGTTAAATTATTTATTCGAATGGAAATTGTTATTTCGAGCGCGCGCTTGCATCAAATTGAGTTTGCGGTTTGGTGATCGCCGATATCATTAGTTAATTTCCTTTTTGAATGCTATTACCGTGCACCGTGATAATAAATGGCTATCCAGGTCTCGTGATTTCACGGTCTCGTGCAATTTTCTTCCCAGAGAGAACGAGTGAAAGCGCATCAAAGAGATAACACATTAACTTTCATACAAATTTATTTAAACATTAAAATAACAATAACGAAAAAGTTGTAATAACAAATTAAAACGAAGTAACAAATGTATGGGAAAACGGGAGGTGATGACTAAAATTTGGTGGATGATGAGATGATGATGACGATAGATCAGTCTGATTTGTAACAGGATGAAGTGATGGGTTTATCACTGATTAATGCCACCCGTGTCCTCCTGAACCACCACCTCCACCTCCGTGCTTGGGGACGTGGTGGTATACGTGTTTGTACACAGGTACATGAACTGGGTATGGTTTAGGAACATGAACAGGATGGTGTTTCTCAATTTCAATTTTGTAAGGTTTTTCTACGGGGTATGGTACTGGTTTCTCAACTGTAATCGGAACTTTCTTCTCAATTTCTTGAGGAACTAATTTGTAAATTGGAACTGCGATGGGTTGGGGCACTGGTACATGCACTGCATATGGTTGTGGAACTGGGACTTTAATAACTTGTGGTACTGGTACTCCTACTGGATGTGGTACTGGTATCCCAATTTTCTTTACTACTGGTACGTGTACCGGTTTTGTATATTCTATAGTCTTCGTTGGGATATCATGATGTTCCTCACTGTGTCCTCCAGATGATCCCAAATCGAAATGCCCTCCACCGCCTCCACTACTTCCAAGATCTATGTGACCACTATCGCCGCCACCATGACTTCCACCTTGGTCGCCACCTCCATGACCATCATATCCGCCGCTGGAAAATCCTGCATTCGCCGTAAAAGCGAACGTTACGACTACGACAGCGACCTAAAAAAATAAGATTAAATAAACAAATAAATAAATCACTTCCTTTACACTAAATCCATCACAATACAAATAATTAGCATCACTATACAAACAAAACAACCATCCTCATCTCTTCACATAAAAGATCACGAGCGCGCATTGCTACCAGACACTTACTAATATATGCATGATGATTGACTTGTTAGTTGATGATGAGAGGTGATTGCAACTGATGAGAAGTGCTTGTCTTTCAGCGCTTTTATACAGGTTTTTAGGTGGGGCCAGTGAAAGGCTAATCTAGAGTAAATTTTTATACTAAAAATTGAAGCAGGGAATCTCACACGTCGCGGTCAACATCCTAACGGATAGGAAATTTCACATTCAACATGCAATCCCTATTATTAAAAAGAAGAGAAAAAATGGAGAAAAGAATTTCAAGTCACTGCACCGCTGATTTAATTGCGAACAATTTTTCACACTTTGTTGATCCAATGGAACGATTTGGGTGTTGGTCACATTCGCTGTCTATAAACATTCACTTTGATGTTTTTTTCGCAACGGGGCATGATATTTTTTACTTGTTGTATAATTAATTTACACTTTTTTGCTAATATCACTCTTTTTTATTTTTCAGATACGGTTCAAAGTACTACATATATACAAAGGAAATTTCTAAAGATCTCTATAAAATTTCAATGTGAAAGTGAATACATCGACTCGGTAGTTTAGTGGTAACGTGCTTGCTTACTATACATGAAAAATCGGAACTAATGTAAATAAAAAGGTAAAAATTTTAATTACGGTAATTGATGGATAAAAATATGTTAAATTTTTTAATTATCAAAATGAAGAATTGTTTATTTTCCTTTAATCAGGTTGATCATTTTTTCCTCCCTTAATTATTTCAAGCTTAATTTAGTTTTATCGTCTTATTTTGCTCTTTTATTAACCTTCTTCATATGTCGTTTTTATTTCTTCAAGAGAATTAGTTTCACTTTACTTTACAGAAAATTTAATTTAATTTAATGTTTTATTGTGTAGCCCCTTGTCATTGTACTCACACAGTTAACTTAGATATAACACTCTGCACTAGGAAATGCAGGTCCTTCAAAAGATGTGTATAAAAATCATTTGGTACCATCTTACCTGTTCCAAATATGCATAGTACAGTACAGAATCAGGTGCAGTACCAGTTTCTTTAGATGCTCCCTAACAGTCATAGTGCATACAGGTCCTCTCCATGTTGATTCTCGACCATTGTACAATTGCGAAAATTACAAATTTAAAAATTGATGCAAGATTGCCCACTGCCCGAGCAAAACCTGTCTTCATATTTAAAGATAAGTACCTGATTCAGTACGTTCGTCTGATTTAGAATCATTCGTGTATCAGATCCGACTTTGTTTGGGATACCTTACCTAAGGTTTTTTCGTTTATTGCAATCTGAAATAGACACGTCAAAGAGTCCTTTTTCGAGACTTCTGACTACCACATGTTCTGACCTCATATTATTTACATGTCGTGATAGATTTTTTCTCTACAATTAATATTTCTAAAACCTGCATATTTAATTTTCTTTGGCTTCATTTATCTGTTCGTATCGTTACATGACTATTAGTTTCATGATGTTTTATTGTCATATATTTTCTACGTGATTTTGAAAGTTAGACCTTGCAGCAGAACTATTAATTTAGAAACTTTTGAAATTTGGTGCCATGGGAGGTTACCTAATAAACTGAAAAGACTCAGAGTTATATTAAACTAAGAAAAAAGCGGAAAATAAATAATAAGAAAAATATTTAATTTCATTAGGACAACTATTTATTTAATAACTTATCGAATAAATTAAAAAGTTACTAATTTCTGTTTTACTTTGGAAAAACAATTATTTTAATCTGTATGCTTGATTTTCATTAATTTATTAACATGTCATTGAATGTTTGTTAAGAAAATTTCATCCGCGTTAGTTAAATAATAATCAGTACAAGTTATTAGCAAACACCTACAGATAAGTTGAAGAGTTGAGTCGACAGGTGACGTCTTCATTACACGATCACCGTAAAGGTATCACACATCATACTCAGACAGACCCATTCAATCCCATAAAGCAGCTTTATTGCATTGTTTAAAATATAAGACGCGCATTACACGGCCGTTACCAACGGCCATCACACATGCGCGTAATTAAGAAATAATTACCGACACACATACATACAACTAAAGCCATTTATTAAATTGCAATAATCGAGGAGGATAGTGTGTGTTAAAAAAATTACGTGCCGAGATAAAATGGGGGGAAGAGGATAATAAAAGTTATGGGAGCGTAAAGATTGAGATATCAGCCGAGATTGGATTTTATTATTAATTAATTGAAACTGGCGAGATAAAATTTATATGCTGCTGAAGATAAAACTAACGTCTAATAATCATCTAATTAATGAGAATTCCTATTTATATTTTTTATTATTGCAAATTATATTGGAACCATTTATTATCCGGAAAAATATAAATAAACTATTAATTTAAATGGCTCATCAAGAAAAGCGTAGAAAAACCAATAGTGGGTTTAAGCAAGCACTACAAAACTCTTGAGGTAATATGAGTTAATGCTGCGTTTACATTATTTGTGTTCGTGCTTGTGCTCGTGTAAATTTATTGTAAAACGAGGAAGTTTCATTAGTTCTTTGCAAATATTTTTTGTTTTTATTGTTTTTTTTTTGCATACATATTGCTAATTTTCTCATGTGCTTGGAGTAGTAGAAATCTCAAACAAAAGGCAAAAAAGCCTTAAAACTAGCACAAGGATGGTCACAAAATTTGAAATAATTTTCAAATGTTGCGAAAATTGATGGATTCTTAAGTAATAATCATATATCAAATTATGCAAACTACACATTTCCAAATAAATAAAAATCAATTAATTTTCAAAATGATTTATGAATCAGAAACAGCGATTTTGCATAGTCTTCACACCTTCACATTATATGACAAACAAATGTTTATAAGTTATGTACTTAAAAAAAATTATAAGTACGCTAAATTATATAAACATTTTAAATAAAACAGTTTGGTCGATTAAATGGCTCTGCTCCAAATGATGATTGATACGATTACCTAATTTATAACAAAAAAAAACACAAAGTCGCTTGTTTGTTTTAGAAATGAGGATTAATTAATAAACCATGGCCTTATAAACTACTGATCCCAATTCATTAGACCAGTTCGAAGAATGTGGTGCGCGCATATTCTTAACATAATTAAATTCAGCTCGATATAAACTCTTATAATTATAAGATACTTGTGATTGTCCTTTTGGACTCAAAATCAACATAATTAAGTAATTTTATAATGATAATTTTATTACATGAAATTAACATTCCTTGTTTACTTTCTTTGATATTTTATTTGCTTAAATTAATTATGGGAAAACACGACATATGCTATACGGTTTTTTGTTTATAAAAATTCAACGAAATTTAACAGTAGAAAGTAAATTGGAATGTAAATTTGCGAAGTGAAAGAAAATTAATTTTTTCACAGGAATATTATTGCATGGCTTGTTCATGTAAGTCAAAATTTTTTGACTTTTTCCATTTTTTACATTATTATCCTAGAATTTAGGTAGGGTTCAAGAAACCAAGTTGAATAGGAATGGTCTTGGCGCGTTGTCTAATCTAGATCAGCCGATATATTATAAAATAATTGGTGAATGGTGACCTTCGCCGTCAGTGAAAGAGTTAATGGAGCATCGACTCCTTTCACCTCACGGGACTCTTCGAAAGTGACAATCATAACGAAAGTCGTCCGTTCTTTTTCCGAACGAAAGTAAAATCTGTAACTCTTCCGTTTCTATCACAATGCGTTCATGTAATAACGCGTTTTGTTTATTATTTTCTGAAAATTGCATTTAAGGCATGCGAATTACATTCGGATTTGAAATTTGAATTTTAATTGCGTCGCTACTGTATCCCAATTGTCCGCCTTTCTCCTGACACAAAACAAACATTCTACTGTATAAACACGTCCTTAGGAAGGATGTGTAATTTGCATTTTAATTGTGTATCATTTTTAATCAGAGAGGATTTCCTATCTTGTTTTATTTAACGGAATACTGTTTGGGAGGATGGAAAGAGTCGATAGTTAAAAAAAAAATAAGGAAACAAATTTCTGTAAATTAAAAAACAAACAAATATTTTTTTTACGTGAATACAATCGCAATACTAATTTATGTTTGTTTATATTTTTTTAAATCCTGACACATTGGAAAATTTAGCTGTTTCAAGGACTTTTTCAATTTTTATTTCCCAACGATTCTTAGTGAAATAATTTAGAGCTTATCTACCTAATTAAAGATTAATTGAAAATAGTAACATCAACTAGTTATAAAGTAGAATAATTATGTGTGCATATACATTATGTATTATATGTGTGCGAAAGGCAGAAAGGAGAGAAAGAGAGAGAGAGAGAAGCTCTACTGATATTGACATTTAATTAAAACTTATACTCATAGCGATAGTGCTTTCAATTAACTTTATGTGAATCAAATTTTTGAATTTGAAACAATAAGTTAAAATTATAATCTAAAAATAATGAAAATCTTGTAGTAAAAATATTTTTGTATAAAGTTAACTTACTAAAAGTTCAAATGGTACTCAAATCGCTGTAGATGAAATTTGTTAGAAGAGTGAAAGGTATTTATAAGAAGAGATACATACATTAAAAGATAGGTGGCATTAGAGATACTGTAACAACAGAAAGAATATAATTATTTCCTCTATCAGTTTTTGACTATTCGTGAAGGCAGTGTTTGAAAAAAAAGGTGATAAGAGAAAAATAGAGAAATTTTTTATTTATTTTCAAATGATTGTGCATTTTTTAAATTTAAAAAAGTCGAGAAATGTCAGAAGGAATCAAAGAATTTTTCTGTAACCCAATCATTTCCGTCTCGCCGCATTAAAATTGAGTGAAAAAAACTGTTTGTGCATGATGTTATGCATCAGGCAAAAAAGTTGAAGAAGAGCGAGGTTTATGGGACGTTTTAGAGATACCGTACATTACGATAACAATTATTAATTAAATAATTTAAGAACGCAAATCGTTTGTAGAATCCAAACCTTGTTCGTCTAGGTGTGAATGTAATAAAAATTTGTTTGATTTAATAGTATAAATAAAAAAATTGAATAAAAATCAAGTAAAAAATGAAATGAAGAAAAAATTAAGTTCGTGTGATGAAAAATTTATTACAGTAAAAATATTTATTTATGTTGGCATGTTATATAAAATTAAGATAGTAGTATTATATTATGGAATGATAGTAGTAGTCTAAATGTAAACAGAAATAATTCTGCTTGTTTGTTTACGGTGTAGAATCTAAAATTACAATTACATCAGGTGATTTATATAGGAAAATATATTATTTTTATGGCAGTGGGTCGCTTTAATATACGCTTTGGCATAAATTTCTTGGCAATACTCTACACACTTTCAGAAAAATAAAAACGGTCCACAAATAATAAACTGTCTCACTGACTGTTTAATATCATCGCCCGATGCGCTCCAAATTTATATCGTAAATGAAGAAAGAAAATAAAAAAAATAGAAATTAAAATGATGTTAGAAACATGTCGTGAGATAATTTGAATTTTGGAATTCCGGAAGGTGAGTTAGTGAAGTTTTCATTAAGTCTCGCATTCGCAATTAGACGTAATGAGAGAGTAGCTCATATTCTCATTGCTCGCGAGGCATTTGAATGGTGATATCTTATCTGCAATCTAATTTTAATTAATAGTAACCGTCTGGGGGCCGCATTGCTGCGAGATAGCGCATCAAACCCCCTGGAATTCCAGCCATCCTGTTCATCACAAAATACCGAGGCTACACAAATACCGGGGCTCTTAACGCATTTCTGAATTTATAATTCACTCCCGTCTCGTGTAACCGATTGGCCGTGAGATAACCGTGAGATAACCGCGATACGCCCGATTTACAGGCGCACTCGCCGGTTTCGGTGCTTATTATTCATCGGTTAAACCGCGCACCATCGCATGCATCAACAGATCTCAAGAAACACAGAAACACAAAACGATACGTGCATATCCACCCTCGATATCATGCCTCCCCCCACCCCCCGGGCTCTTATCACGATCATTCCCGAATTCATACAGAACCAATTTGTTTGCTAGACCCCGATAAGGATCGGGACATGCAACCAAATAGCAACCGCCGCCCGAATTTACTACACGGGAATTACTTCCTAAAACATAAATCGGAATAATATTGCGGCAACGACCTCTGAAAACGGTCGTGCACCGGGGAAAATTTTTCGAAAGCGCAATTGCAATAAATCGGTTGGAAAATCCGAATGGACAACGTGAATATTGGCCGGTGAAAGTAAAACGCGCCTATAAATCAATTGTGCTTGCTTGCAATTCATGTTTTGAGCACTCTCCGATTATAATCTCAGCACCTGCACATACAAATAATTAATTTATTTGTTTATCTCCTGCTACAATATTTCTTACTTATTGCATTCATTAATTATACGGAATACCACTATTAATTAAGATTATTTACATACATGCACCAAACATAATTATTCCTTTATTAATGATCGAAAATGTAGATGTTAAAATCGACTAATTTAAATACTTGTGCATCGTTTAGTTACGTATTTGTTGGATTAACTGATACAACTAAATTCTAAAATCGAAATAAAGCGAATTTTGTCGTCAACCAAGTAACACCGCGTAACTCAAATTTCCTTAATCTTTTCAGTAGAGCAAGAAACAACTTGCGTTGCAGACATAAACGTATGTAGGTGGGGTTCACTTTATTTGGATTGCAGAGATATATAGACCGGAAACTGTAGAAGCTGTAGAATGATCTGAAAATTTTAAACCATAAGCAACGTCATATGCTTAAGGTATTTTCAGACTGCAGTTGCATTTATTTAGCTTTTCAAACTACCTTTTCCATATGCCATTGGTTCTAACATGGTCTAAAATCATATAATGGGCAGTTCCACATAGAGGCTTTTCCGAAATAAGTTAGTTTTTAGTTGCCAAAAAATTGGACTTGGCGAAGCAACATAAATCTTGCAAAAATGCAAATAAAACTTATTATTTTGAGGGAGGCAATACAGAATTGTAATTATATTAGAATAAGACAATTGAAAAAAAAAGTGTCATTAATTAATTTACATATCTTGTAGGTACTTAAAAAAATATTTCAATCGTCCTTTTCTTATTTCGGATTTACAGCAATCAGCAAAGAATATATTAACAATGGTACAAAGTAAATACGAAGGTGTTGTTTCAGGTTGCAAAACGAATAAACAAACAAACGAATCCTCGAAGCTATTAACCCTGGGTGTGTTGTTATTCCTTAGATAAACTGGATTCATGCATGTATTCTTTTTGTAAATGCGGCTGTGTGTGCTTTTCATGGGAATGTGAGTTTGGTGTATAGTAGGATGGATGCGAGCCGCGGATAAAGATACATTTTTACAAGCAACTTATGGACCCTCAGGCGCAGACGACCATGAAATGACGATCACCTATACAACAGCTACTACTATACATGGAATACAGCATTAACAAAAGACAACGCGCGACTGACTATCTTCTTTTACATATATCCGATATGCGTGCACGTACATGCTCCTTCCACCCTTATTTGTGTAAGGATAAGCGAGAGATAGCTCGCGTAGGTCGTAATGTGAGTTTTGGGCCGCGGGTCGTCTTATTATTTAGAGGTGCACCGGGCAGGCCATAAACTGTGTAGTTAACGGGCCCTCGGCGACCTGGAGACTCCCGGGGGCGTCCCACAACGTCCCGCTGATCCCAATGATCCCTGTCCCATTGCACAATGCTAGTCAGGTGCTCCCCAACACCGTAAAAAATACGAATAATGGGAAAGATAACTGTGGGCGAAATATCCACCTCCAATTGATTGATTTACAGTACAATTATTCTCAAGTAAAAGAACTTTCGGATTATTTACAGCAGATACGAACTCTACAAATTATGTATTTATTGTTAACCACCTTAATTGAGATAGTACCAACGAATTATAAATTAACAAAAATTTATATAATTTGAATGTATTAAGTTTATAGCACAATATTAATCAATCTGTTGAGAAGTTGTTTTTAATATTTTTTTCCTTGTATTCCTTAATGATGAAAAATCTGCAAATAATTTATACCTAATGGCACTGGTTCCGTTTGCCAATTGGCCCAATTAAATGTTTGGCTTAGTGCTGTGACATGTAGTAAAAGGCGCGCATAGTAAATTAGCAAGTTTTGTTTATGTTGGCGTTCGGTGTGAGCAATTCGGGCCGTAATGGCACTCAACATTTCGTTTAAAAAAAAAAATTAAATTCCGCGATACTTCCATCCCGAAATATCAAAATCATAAATTAAGGGGATCCACTCAATGTGTTTATCCGCGGGGGCTAATTATCGCGTAGTTGGCGAAACGAACGCGAACCTCCTCCTCCGCCCGTTGATTTTTCCCGGCGCCTTAATTTATTGTCGGGCCCCGGATAAATTTAGCAAGCGCAGTAATCACCCCCCAAAAATATAACCGTAGTTTGAGAGTTTCACTCCATGTGTTCGTCTAGTATCTAAAAATAATCCCCCGACTGGCATGCATTTCTATCACGGGTATAATCATAGTGACACATCGTACTAATTTCAGACACCACTCTTTGTCAGGCACCTCGAAAAATCTAAATTTAATCCCATTGATATATTAGGATGATTGAGGGGTACTACAAACATCAAAACCCTCTATTCATTTTAGTAGACAGACGAGGAAATAATTTATGCTGGGAGTTTATAAAAAAAAAAAAATATACGAAGTTAAGAAAAGAAGAAGAACAACTTTAGTTGGCTCTGAATTTAAAACTTTTCATTTCCCTATCTTTATTGCTTCCATATAATTCATTTTTCTTTTCGCGTATTAAAGCAAGCGCGCGCGCTCTCCCTGTATTTCGGAGGGGCAAATCCGGGTGACAACAGAGATTAAGGTCTGCCAAGTCTAGTTAGTCGCCACCCTCGTCACAAGAGACTTATGGCCTTTTTAATCACCACTCTAAATATACCGGGGACTGACCAGGGGCCAGGATTTCATTACAACTAACGTACCAGCTTGTTTACTTGTTTTATTGCGCTATTAGAGCTTGTCTCGCCCTTTTACGTATATACATCACCGTTTCAGTTTACATGCGCTCACTTTAAACTATTCTAATTATAGTTGGGTCTTATATTCGCACATACTAAACCATTTTTCAAGAGAGTTGGAGTCCACGCGCGAGAACCCAATGATATATCGCCGGGACCTTTCCACTTCCCAAACAATCTGACAACAAACTTTTAGTTTGCGAGTGCATCATTAATTTAAATGCTTTTACCAACTAAATCATTTTTATACCTCTTAAACAATTCTCAATTAATTTGATGGGGCCGCGAATAGTCATTTTATATCTTTACAACTTCATTAAACTTCAAAAAGTATAAACAATATTCACATCTAAATATTTAGTTGTAAAAGAGTGAGACAACATAAATATTCATACTTATACATATAAAAATATGGTTTCAACTACAAACTAAACAAAAAAAGCTCTTGGAATGAATATGAATGGGAACCAAAGAACAAAAGCTCTTTGAAGGTCAAATATGAACGCGATTAAAGCCATGCTAGAAATACTTTTCAGTTCTTCAGCTGGGATTGTAAAAGATAAAGATAAATAAACTTTTAGTTAGTTTAGTTAATCTCGATTAAAATTAACCTAAGAAAAAGTTAGACCAAAAAAAGGAACAAAATTATTACGCAACTTGAACCAATCTTGGAGTGATTCTTTCTTCGATAGACTGAAGAAGTAAACTTGGAGGAACTCTTCGTTGGAGGACTTCGAAGATAAATGTGAAATAAATGTTATATTATTAATTGTAGTTAATTGTACAAAGATATATGTACAATTAACTACAATTAATAATATAATATTGTACATATATCTTTGTACAATTAGATAGAAGTAAACGTACAGGCAAAAAGTGAAAAACGATTTATCAAAATTTTTCTAGGTTAACAGTTTTATTTAAAAGGGTAATAATTTTTCCCTAATAACTAATAATGTTTTAGCTACTGATTAATGATATCAATTTAATATTGGTTTAATAAGGCAATAAAAATATATGTTTGGACAAGAAACTAATTAAAATTATCCGCAAAAAATGTGAAAAATAATGTACCTATTTATAATAATCCGTTACTAGAAATTGCTAGTGTGCTAAAAAAAGTGGCCATCTAAAGAAGGCATAAAACACAAACCAGCAATAAAATTTAATAACCCCTATAATGAGGAAATTACTTTTATGTAAATATCAATGCGCCCATATACCCAATTAAGCCCTAAGTCTTAACTATCTACAAATGCGGCCATTATTTCCGCGGATGGAAACATGGCGCGCATACACGGTTTTAAAAAATTATGCAGATAGGGTATTTCCAATTAGCAGTGAAATGATTAGTAGCAGCACGCGAATGGATGGAAATCATGTGTGCGAGCCAATGACGTGACATGACGGCGCTCGGAAACGTTCCGAAACGTGCCTGGGTGCCTGGTGAGCGCGCAACGCAAAAGATTTACGAGCGACGTTTCTGTTTTATTGTTTCAACGGAATGGGCTTTGAGTCGCGGCATTATGCACGGTGATGCCCCAACAGAGGGGGTTTAAGGGGTACAGGGTTGGCTGCTGATGTGAGATAGTGCGAATAAGGCGCGGCCACGTCATGCATCATGCAAATCAAAGGGAATGCAATACATCCTATGTCTCGCTTTAATTTAATTAATATTATTGTACATTTGCATCTTTTAGTGGTTAGAAGGGAGTCAAGAGGTGAATTTCGTAATGATTACTTTTAAATCGATTGTTTTATTACACGTTCGTAAATTTTTTTTTATGTGATCTTGTGGTAGAATTTATAAATTAAAAAGTTTTTTCTTTCTTTCTTGGCGAGGATATTAGGTAATTAGATATCTTCATCAACATTTCTATCTCGTTGTCTCAGTTTTCTTCATAAATCTTACGCCTTGTCTTATTTAACAGCAATTACTCAACACTCGGATATCTTGGTATATTTTTTTTCACACAAAGCTATGAAAATATCACAAGATCGATTGTTCTGCTGAAATATGCTTTGATGCTTATAATTAGCGACTAAGGTTCATTATTATATATTTATTAATATTTTTTTTATTATTACATTTTACAATTTTTAGCAAATTTTGATGGTTTTGTATCATAATAATATTTTATACAATAAATTACATAACGAAAAATTTTAAAGCAATGTTGCATTCGACACAGCATCAATCTGACTGAATCTGACAGTGACAATTGCGTTGAATAAATTTAATATCAATAATGCTATAATGAGTCGATTATGAAACTCGTTTGGGTTTCATAATGCGTATGATATAACTGCAACGTAGAGATAATATATACCATAGGAAGATAGTTTGAACATATTACACCTATTTTAGCACTACTTTTATTATAATTTCGTAGGATATTGAGCTAAGGACCTTTAATTTTCTTGACCTAGAAAAATTACTCTTTAATTTACAGAATGACAAAAAGTAATGAAAGCAAATACATATATAGAATGGAGAACGACATATAACAGAAGGAGTTAGTTCACTTTCGATGCTATAAAGACTGGATATCATTTCCCCTCTACACCACCGTAATTTTTGGCTAATAAAGATATAAGAATGTTTTCTATCTCTATTGTTTATTAATCATATACATATTGCGCATATTTGCAGCCAAAAAATGTAAAATAAATATATGATCCAATCGGGATAAGACTCTTATTAAAACGTATCTATTCGATTTTAGATCAATTCAGCAGGTTTTAAGACGATTTGATAACTTTGAAAATTAATTGTAATAGATTCATAAAAGTGCGTTGATTGTGTGTCATTTTTCACGGACACTTTCCGTCTACAACAACCTCCCTCCATTCTATTTTTGTGTTAGTTTCCGGAGGGGTGTGAAAAACTATTTGTATTCGCGCCGATTGCGTCCTTTCCCCCTTTCAATCTTACGGCAAAAAAATAGCCACGCGCTTCATACAATTCGTTTATGAAGAGATCTCAGGTGATTATGGACGGATGCTGTCACTCAGAAGGATGAGACTACGAAACTGACGTCTCGTGACGTCTCTCGCTGGGCGATCACAATGCCCCGCCATCAGGACATACATAAGTCTTACACGGTACGTTTACTGCGACTAGTCAGCCTTCCCATAAATCTTGATCTTGTTAAACCGTGTTCAGATCTACTTCATTTAAATATCTTAAGCTTAATTTACACGTCCACAATTAATTTTAGTGAACCTTTTTTAAGAGGGGAAATGTTTAGAGCTAACTAGCCGCCCGTCTAACTGGACTTTTTGAAATTAAGTGGCGTAATGCACCTCCCTATGTGTTCCGTTTTTTTCTTCTTCTTTTTTTTACTTATAAAATAGTTAATTGCTCAGTCTGCTAATTAATTAACGCAGCCACAGGAAGAAACAAAGCGAGACCGGCCGCATTACTCATCCGGGAACTAGATGCATGTGAAGATTTACATCTCGGATCTTATCTGTAATAAAATGGACGGTTTATCACTTTTTAATATACAACTAAATCTGATATAAAAAGTATTTTTCAATTAAGGAAATGTGAAAGTCATAAACTTTAAACTAATTGGTGGATTTAGTTTTAAAATGACGGATCGACGTTATTTGCTGTCACAAATTTGTTTTTATGTTTCAAGAATCTACAACTTCATCAATGATTTTCCAGAAATTTTCTCAAGTACTTACACCACTTTCTGTAAATTTACAAAAATATTCCGAAGGTTCTTCATTTACTAAGAATAATGTCCATTTCTTCTCTTTCAAATTCATTTTCTATTTTTCATAGACTCTTCTTATTCTCATCAGGAGTTAAGAAAGAAAGTTAATTCTACTTTTTTTGATTTTTTTGTTTTTTTTTTGTTATTCCAAAAAACGCAAATTTTATATGAACCACTAAATATATTTCTATGGTTCCACAGTATGTGGCCGTGTTTGTGTTGTACATGAAAGAGAACGGTAGTAAAATCGTTAACGATCCTTGTAACAAATTTTACGATCAAATATGCAAATCCGGCCGTGACACCTAATATACCTTATTCTTGATTTTGACGAGGCCGTAAAATACGCCGCATAAAATCTGAGAAGGGCACGGAGGGAATACACACAACGTTTCTCTCACCCACCTTCTTTATCAAAACAACACACATTTTATCTTTCCACTTTATATTTGCATATCATCATTTTACTGCCAAGACAGAAATACTCGACGCTAATTTATATTACTCACATCAAGAATTAAGACCATAAAAACAGGTGCTAAATTCCATTTTATTTTAATTTTTTCTGGGCTTTTTATTGCTTTTGATAAATTTTATTGTATCAGCCGGACACACACACACACACACACACACACACACACACACACACAAACAAACACACACGCACGTAATATTGTGAAATTAATCAAAAATATAATTATTATCTTTCTTTCTAATGGTTGCATTGAAATATAAATTGTATAAAAATAAATCAGTACTGTCAACAGGAATACATGTTCGATGCAATGAAATGTTATATGACGTGAACGGATTTTCATTTGTACAATCTATATATTTTCTATTATTACTAGCGATTTGATAAAAATTGGTGAGTTCATTATCAATAATAAATCTATTAATTTACATTCTCTTTTCTAATATGTTATTATGGTAATAAAAACAAAGAATCATATACCACCCTAAAATAATAATTTATCTCACATATGACCCTCATTTATGGATTAATTCCAATGCGTGAGGTTTAGAAGTTGTAAAGTGACCGCAGATGTGCCCGCTAAACTAAATGCGATAGCAAATGCAAACATAAAATTTGAATAATTGAGGGGCGCCCTCCCAAAGCAGTAACTGATCCTTTTGCAACGTTACTTGATGGATTTAACCGAGGGAAGGGATGGAATGCTCGGAATTATGTAATGAACGCGATATAGGCGGGGAACAAATAAAAAAAATTAAATAAAAAAGGGGTTGCTGCACTTCCACCCCCTCTTAAAAAACACGCAATGTAATAAAATCAAATCGAAATTCATCAATAAATAGGATGAAGATTTGTGAAATCGATGTGTGTGTGTGTGTTTGTGAGGGTGGGAGGTTTCTAATTAAAAGTTTATTATTAAAATTGTGATATATCTGCTCCACGTGAAATGAGTCAAGCCCCCGGTTGGTTTGCGCCGCAGTACAGCTTAAGTTAGTAATTAGTCCCATCTGGCGGTGGCGGCGGCCCCGTCGGAGTAATCGACGAGTGCTGCCCTCACACATGAGACTCGGGCCCGCGCGTAATGCACTTCTCCTCGTCTAATTGCTCATCTCTATAAACCCGTGTGGATTACATCCTCGGCACTGTGTTTTGCCTCATTCAAGCCCCATCCCCTTTACCAGTATCAACCGCCTCCTTCAAACCCCATCATCTAAAATATTACACATGTGCGAAAAGGGCCCTCGGACTCCATCCCTCGATGGTACCGCTCTTCAATGGTCAGCCAGGCTTTAAAACTTAAGCTCTTTAGCATTAAGCTTTGTTTAATCGCGCGAAACTCGTCATGAATAAACGTTATTAAACGGATATGCGATTTAAACCTATAATTCTGTTCGTAATGCCCTCCATATTACACACTTAACTTCCACCCCGATCGATATTATTTTAAATTATTTGTTTCTTTTGCTCATTTTCGTTTCCATTACTGCTCTACAACTTTATACAAATGAGTAACAAACAAACATTTTAATTAGCCAGATGTAATTATAGAATTTAAATTGGATAAAGAATTAATTACAAATTTGAAATTAATCAAGAACAGTAGACATAATTTAATTTATATTTCAATTCCTTGATTTTGTATTTTAGATATTGATATAACCAGAATAGATAGAATAAGATATGAAATCATCATTAAATGTCCTGTTGTCGTCTCCTACGACCAAAAATCGGAATAACATTTCATTATACTTTTTCCGTCTATATTTGCTTTGAGAATGATAATATGCCAGTTAAAAAAATAATAATAATAATTCGATATTCGTTCAAGTTTCTCGACTAGAAATATGCAACCAGTCCGACATTTCGTTCGATTTTGCTTCGAGTTCAGTACTGCCAACGCTAAAAAAATAAATAATCCATCAGTTTGTGCTGCATGAACTTATGGAATACGAAATAAATAATTAATAATTTGTTCTAAGTCATGCAGAAAGTATTTAAAGACTTTATTGCAGTTTTACATAACTAATTTTGTTAAAGAAAAAACCCCGTACTGATTTTAATTCACTTCGATTTAAAACTGTGTTAATAAGATTACAAACATAAATATTCATATTGGTTATGAATGAGAAGAAATTGAATGAAATAAACGTGAGAACGGAATGGTAAATGTTAGTTTCGTTACATGAGATTGTCCGCCCTGCATTAATACTCTGATATTTCTTTTTATTTTTTATTTATTTATTTTTTTTTATATAAATCGGCATCGTTAATGGGCCGCAATGGGAAGCTGAACAACTCGAAGATACCGGGGATCTCAATATAAAGAGCCGATAAGTTTAATCCTTAGGAGGCGATTTGTTACAAGTCGCTCATTTAATATGCAAGTCGCGGACCGATATATAGGATAAGCATGAATATATTACTGGTTGTCGCGCAGCATTAAAATGATTCAAGTTCGCCACATATTACCTACTTATATGTGAAAACACTTTTAAGTCATATTGGTATGCGAAAAGAAGTGGAGAAGGTGTTAAAATTTAATCGGCTGTAATAAAATATTAATCGACTGGCGTTTATTTAGCTCCTCTGTTGTTTCGAGATTTCCTCAACGTGCAATGACATACGTGGACAACCCGTTTTATTGTCCAATTAAATGTTTATTTATATTTTTATTGCCAATATCTGCAGAGCTTATCGTTGGTTTATTTATACTTAAAACACTTCCATTTTATAGTTAATTGGTATTACATGAAGTTATTTACAATTTTAATTTTTGGAATTCGTAAAAAAACTTTATTTAACACTTTTTATTTATGTATGAACTGATATCTATCGCCATCATCGGAAGTTAATTAAAATGCCTTTTAAAAATAAAAATTAGGAGATACAGGAGATACAAGGTATTATCTATATTATCTTCTAATTACATAAAGGAGAATGTTTGTGTGTTTATTTTTTTATACAAATCAACAATTTTATTCTGATTTTGATGATATTTTCCATATTTAACCCTCAAAACAAGAAGAAAGTACATACATGAAATTTTGTGAAAACAATTACTGCATCCAAAAATGTTAAATTTTTCAGCATCTTGTAGTAAATAAATTTAATTGATGAAAAAATTAGTTGTCCTTTAAAAATCAAAAACTTATTTTATATTTTTTGAGTGTGTTTTACTTTTATCAATGTTTCCTGTAAATAATTAGTTGCCCTATGTTAATTCCATTGATAAAACTTATTTGAAATGAAAATGAAATTAGACTTAAAATTTATGTAGTACAATTAAAATTAATTATAAACGAAACCAAAATTCCGTATTTATTTACATCTACTTTGCATATTTTGCATTTCAATTAGACTATGAATACAAAGAGCCGAAGAACATTGCAATAAATTCATAAAATAACCAGCATGTAATTTGCCATCAACAAATTCAACATTAACAACAAATCATTTCACAGCGTGATACAAAAATTTACAACCGACAATAATTATTGCAAATAAAATGTAAACGAAATAAACAAAAAAAAAATGTGGATGGAATTATAAAATGTAGTTCCTTCCTAATTACGGAATGTTTAAGGAGTCTTCCCTGACAGTTCCTTATGTAAATTGCTTTTTAAAAAAAAGGGCTGGAATTGTTAATGAGTGATCCCTCCTTTTGAATAATTGCTGCTTATCTAGCGGGACATAATAATCCCCTCGCGAACAAACGAAAAAAGAACCAAAAGAAATGAAGTGGGTGTAATTTATGGGACTTCTTTCTCATTGCTCCGTTGGCCACATCTTACGTTTTAATCCACTTCCTTTTGGCACTTTCTTCGCTGCCACAGCGCGCGATTAATTAACAGATAAATTATTTAAATGTTATATTAATTAAGATCTAAGGGGTGGATTCAAATCGCGGAGTGAATTTCTTTTTAAACGAGGTTTTATAAACAATTGGGGTTGATGGCGATTTAATGTGCATGATGTCCGCTTATTTCAAAATGGAATTTTATGCATAAATTACCTCCACGGATAATTTACACTTTGAGCAGTACACGCAATTGCAACTTGCACAGATAAAAAAAATGAAAAATATCCTTTCGGTTTTATGATACTATAGTTGAATACAAGCGGTCTTAATTGCTAAATACATTTTAAAAGCACGTGCGTTAAGTAAAAAATTAACGCGATATCCGGATTACAAGTTATAAATACGGAGGTGCTGATTGATTAACAAGAATTAATTGCAACAAAATAATTTTACACTTTATGATTGCGTATATTCAGAATCAGTTGGATGAGAAATTTTTAATGCCATTAAACTTAGGTATGATAAAAATCTTGCAATTCTCCAGGAAGTTGCTAATTAAAAGAAGTTGCTAAATGGTAGCTTGAAAATATTTTGGAAAATGTGCAAGAGATTTATATTAAAAAAAGAAAAAAATGTCTATGGTGTTAAAAATTTGTGTTTGTTCAACAAGAAGATATGGTTACTTACACCTTTCATATCTTTTTTTTTTAAATAAGAGAAAAATTAACAGAACAAGTAAATAGGTATGTATCAAAGATTCTTAAGAAAAGAAAGGTTTCTTGACTTTTATCAAAATAGGGCCTTGATAGTAATTTCATATCGCTGGTAGGTAACAATCGCCTGCCTAATAAAAATGTCAGTATTCGTTGCATAAAATTTACGATGTAAACATTTCGAAATCAGATCACGTTTTTGGGTAGTTTCCACATAATTTTCATCTACCACCCTATTAATTTCCTTCCCACATTTAACAGTCAGACAACTTGCAATTTACATCATGACGTGTCATAAAAATATGAAAATTATTGTAATTATTTTGCTGAATTAATTGATTACAAAAACATGCTTGTTCATAATGAGTTGATAATTTATTACAAGCACCCCATACCCCTATGCATATCCAGCAAAAGTTACAATTGCGTAATGACAATTTAACTGTTTTTGTTTGGTAGGTGAAGTGAATGTTTATTTTGGTTGCCTTGCACTTTTTTTGAATGTAATACATCTCGTAGTAAATGATGCGCTTCGTCTATTTAATCATCTTTAATTTGATAGGTAGATGCATGACGGGCACTTATCATTGTAGCGTGAGGATGAATTAGTCAGATTTATTCAGTGTTATTAGTGGTGCGAGAGAATATCAGTCATTATGAGTTTTCTTTGAATACCAGATACTTTAACCGTGATTGTATCTCACGAACATGATGCATTGCGGAATTTTAACATGCAAATTGAAAATTTTGTTTTCAAAGAATATTATAATATTTTTTGTGAAAGCTTTTATTTGCTATTTAAGCAGATATGTAATATTCCGAAAAAATTATTTACAGAAAAAATATTCTAGTCTTGATTTTGAAAATTAATATTTTCATAATAAAACAGATTTTCAGAAATTTTTAACAGATAACTTATTTGGAATTAATCATACAGAGTTAAAAAGAAAAAGAAATTACAAACGATTTATATAAATTATTGTTCCGATTGCATGTTTAAACTTAATTTGGTGTCACCATAAAAACCAGTACCCCATTTTAATTCCCTAATCAAATCGTATTCATTAAATTTAATTATTTACATTGCGCCTCATTAATTACCATCCACTAACTGAAATATAAACTGGACGAATTACTTTAATTGCATTATTTGTTAAAGCATCTGGTTAAAGTTATTAAATGGATGACGGACAATTAGCGAAAACATATTATTTAAACTGTCGACCAGATTAAACACCATCGAATTATTTATTTCGAGAGGAATCCGCTTGGTCTGTCAGCGCGGACCCAATCGGTCAAGTGATATCTGAATTGGCCACTAATTAGACCGACCACTCGGATTTATCATTCGGACCGAAATTTGCATACTCATTTCAATCCAAGACATTAAACAAAAAGCGATACAAAAGTTATTGTTTATAAGAGGTCGCTTAGTTTGATTTATCTTCAAGTATATTAAACTCAACAACTCTTTATTGTTATGTAATGTCGTGTGGAACGGAAGGATGAGCTCCCTCTCAAAATTAAATTTAGGCGAAACGGCATTCCGGTAATCGCGGAATTACAGAGACGACTTCACTGATGACTATGATGGGCCCATTGCACAATGGGATCGGGACATAACGCAGTCATCCCGTCCGTGTATTTGCGTTTTTGGTCGTTCGCCTTTCACCATTCCCATTCTAATAAATCGGTCCACGGCTCCCACTAAACATATATTTAGAATATTGTACAGCGCCCGCCCCCGCGATCTTAAACATGTGAATTCTTCTGACGAGATTTATTTAAATTTTACATCCTCCTCCCCTAATTTCTACTTTACAACCTTTATAAATGTTAAGAAATACTTCTTAGTTATCATTTCTTTGCAAAAATGTTTCTTTTTTTTTGTTCGTTTTAATTGACCGATAGTAGCCGGGCAGTACTCGACACCTGCCATAGAAATGTCTGCATGTACACGACATACCACTTAACACCGCCCCCGACACATACGCGATATCTCTATTTAATACTCCTAATCGAACGTGTGCGGTTGTAAATAAGCCACTACTGCCCACGTTCCTGTTTGTTTTCGCGTATTTACTTTATGAATTTATAAATCGCGCAAAGCGGATTTGCATATTTATGAATTTGTTTTATTTATTGGTCCATGCAACAATTATTTGCATAGATATTCCCGAATTACGCTAATTTTATAGCCACTTATTTTAAATAATTAATCTCATCTGTATAAACGAGTGTGCTATTAAATCAATTCGAGGTTCTTTTAATACCTGCAAGATTAAGATCAAACCTAACATTTTTTTTTCCAAATTGCTATACAAAATAATACCAAATCACAAAAACAAACAAAAAATACATGAAGTGTACATTTTGGACTTAAACTTTTAACACACTGTAAAATCCTTTGTAGAACTTTGGCAGTTGAAGATTAAAAGAGTCACATTGTCAACTTGGTAGCGTTTCGGAAAATTAAAATTGAATGAAAAAAATTTGAATTTTGGAAAAAACTTGTTCCTTTTGTTTTAAATATTATTTTACCAATTTAAGTTTCCAAAAGGTGCGAAGATGATTTACAGAAATTAATACGAAGAAGTTGTTAAAGTAGTCATTCGAATATTTAAAATCGTAATTTATTATTATTAGCGATCCCACATGACAAACCATTTGTCATTAATACTCGTACAAGTAACTTGTAAAGCTCGCTTTTAATAACAATGACTTTCAAAAGGGGATCCCAATAACCCTTTTACATAATAGCGACATTAAGTGCAATGGGTGGTAGGTGTAATTAGTTTACTTTTAATGACACACCTTTTTCGCGATACAACGAAAAAAGAAAAGAACGCGCCACACTCAATTAACTTTCTTAATATCGTGCATATCCAAGTTGCATATATCATTATTGGTTGTCGTCCCCTAACTTCTTTTTTTTAAAGCAACTCGTTTTTTTTTATAAAATGGCCGGTATTGTTGTGGCCGGTTTAATTAGTGGCAGACTTGTGTGTGTCGATAGCATCTCTCGCGGATGGCCCGTTGATTTATGGCCACCCCAAATATGGTGCACACTGTATCTAATTACTGAGGATTTATGGCGCCGGAATTCGCTCGCGAAACCAGGACCGAACCAATACTTTACAATGCATGCATGTGATTGACATCTCTTATCCTATGAAGATGTTCGAATTGTGATTGGTAATGCAGTGGCAGCTCCGTACTTTCGGTGTAATCGATATGTGACGTCCATTAAAATCTTTTTTTTTTTTTTGAATATTCCGAGAAGTCGCGGTTGCATATTCATGAGGGGGCGGCTTCACATGCAACCTGCGCATTAATTATATGCCCTGTCGACCCCCTGCTGGAGACTCCTGCTGATGTTATAGGAAATTACGGAAAAATGGGTGGCCGATATACCTCGCGATAAATACTTTTTTTAATTCTTCTTTCCATCAAATCTGTTATAAACAGACACAGATCTATATAAAAAAAAACAAAACAATTTTTCAAAGCGTATTTTTTATTTTATTACTTTTTTAATAACCACCAATCCGTACATTCACATAAATTATATTAAAAATGATTAAAGAAATTATATTTTCCACTACGCACTGATTAAATTGAATAACATTGTGTTTAGGAAAAAGAAACAGTGACACTTTATAGCACTGTTGTTTTTAACTTTAATATTTTTGAAATTGGCAGTATTGACTGAAGTGTCAATGGAGATGTTATGAAGAGCTAATTATTTTAGATTATTTTCAAAAACTCACTTAACCTTAAATTATTGATGCATAATCTAAGAAATTGAACAGAAAATTTACATATTAAAATCATGAACAACACCAAACAACATCAGTTTTCAACCTGCATTAAATTTCCATCTAAAACATGTTTTTAAAAGACATGTCTGCACAATTTATCAGTAAATATTCATGGTACGCTTATATAAAAAAATATATAAAATTCAGTACCGTTTTAAAAGACAATAGTTAAAGAAGAAATAACATTAGTGAGAAAATAAACCAATTATCGTCCCGCATATAAATTCTTTCATAATTTCAAATAAAATTATTAAAATAAAACCAATTTCAAGGTGTTAAATTATGACCAGCTGTCAGTGCCCGCACAAAATGAGAAATAAGGGTGGGAAAACGCATTACTCCACTTAACATTTTAATTTGTTAGCATTTTCTATCATTTCCCAATTTTTTTTTTCAAACGAGATAAGCAAAACATCCACCCCTCGTTTTGTTTATGCAGGGTCGTAATCGATTATGTATGGCCTTTTGTGTAGGTGAAGTACATTTTCAGTTTGCATCTTTTCTGTATATACATTGGGGGAAACTTCCCAGTCCGGGGATTTTTAACAGTGATGTATACGTTCTCCTCCACCCCTATTTCTGCATCATTTCACAGTTGACATTTCCTGAAAATCGCCCTTGCAATGAAGTAATTAAAATGTAGATGAAGCATCACCCGTACCTGCACCTTCTCTACCTTGAGTTTGGAAGGATGGGATAAGTTTTATGGAATCCTTTATATATAAAGGATTAGAAGTTGACTCTCTCCGGGTAGGTTTTTTTTTTGTTGTAAATGATAATTCTGTGCGAGTCGGAAGCCCGGCGCAGTGGGAGCAAGTGTACAGGGATCCGGAGAGAGTTTTATATAAAGCCGGAGGGTCCCGGCGAACATAAATCACCGACTTGGGGGAGGCTTTCATAAAACTCGCTCCATTCACAATCCAAATTGAAATTGTTTTGTTTCCAATCTGTTCTGTCTCACCCTAATGACTGTGTTCCTTTAATACCAGCACCGATACGTACAAACACACATACATACACACAGATACACACACCCCGATTTTTATGGATAGCACAGCTCTTTGTTATAAAGTCGCTTCTGTTGCTAAAGGGTGATATTGCAAATAAAGAATTAAAGTGGATTCATTAGGATGTGGAATCTTCGTTATAAATTATCCAGGGAGTAGATCCGTCATGTAGTGCTGGATGGATGTCAAGTAGTGAGCGCACAACTTTAGTTTGCAACTTGTAGACAGCAGCTGATGCGAACATTAATATAATGTGGATCTATACAAGTGTACATTGTGTATAAATTCGGAGTGGATGTTATTAGTTAAAGTGGGGTTTTCGGGGGTGTGAGGGCGGTACAACAATTCATTAGCGGGTTGCATTAAAACTGATAAGGATCTAAGGGGTGACCGTTATTAGTGAAATCACCCATTCTGTCGTTTCGGTCTTTATTGTTTTACTGCTAGATACTCTTTTTATCCGGGTGCGATATTTGCATCTCCGGTGTGTAATTCCGGGTGCTAATGTACCCATAAAAGTTACTGTAATTGTAGCAGCTTTGTTAAATGGTGGCTTAATGAATTTATAGGTATCATCGTTACGACTAATCTGGCCGCAGCCGTTACATTACCCCAGCCTATTACACTTTCATATTCGCTTTCTTAATTACACCTGCACACCCCCTTTAGCTTTTTTTTTCTTAATATAAATTCATTGCGGTGGAATTTTCCGCATCCATATCTTGCTAATGCATCTTGTAGAAAAAAGAAAAACGGCTGCAGAAAAAAAATAGAACTGCAAGAGATAACTTGACGGCAGACTACTCACAGTGTATAAAATATACATTCGTTGAAATTCTATCGGGTCCAGTGGACAAGATGGCACTTTGGCCAGGAAAACAATAAATAAATAAAATCCCAAGAAAAGAATTAAAGGTTATTGATGGACGCAAAGGCTGCAATATAAAATCTCACGTTTTCTTTCGTTGTCGTAAAAATCAAATCTTTACGCCACCAAGTTTCTCTGCACATTTGTTCTAAACAAAAAAAAGTAGAAATATAATCTGAAACATACGGTAACAGCGCGCTTCAAAATATGTGTGAACAAATAAGGTGCAAAAAAATTTATTTTCAACAAGAAAATTTTGATATTGCGGTCAGTATATTTCCCTAATAGAGCAAATTTTTGAACAGTATTCCTGTTTCTTTCTATCATTGCTCAATGCATCAGCAACTAAGTAACGTTGTCTATAAGAGACTATACCTTACCACTTACATTTAAAAATAAAGGAGTGATTTAATTTTCTTTTTCTTTTTTAATTCATGATGTATATTTTATTTAAAATTATTGTTTTCATTTTTATAGGGTTTTATAGTTTCGTTCAAAAAATTTATTAATTATACAATATTTTATTCAACCGAAAAAAAAAACTAATAAATCCGCAGAATATTAACAGCCATTTTTTACGATCTCATTCGAATTAACATAATATTCAAGATTATTAAAAATGTTAAAAATTTGATGTATGCGGATGGTAAAATATGTACCATTAAAATAACTGACCATAAAAACGACTCGTGCTTGCTAGCGCTCGTAAGAAATAACCGTCCATTCACAGTCCTTATAAACGCAATAAAATATAAAGCAAATATTTGAGCGAGAATCCAACCATTAATGCACATTATTTTTACGATCGAGAGTGTTAAATAAACGTCCGAGGAGCACAGTTGTTTTCAAATAAAATGTAAATTTTTTACCGCGGAGATTCCTCCCTGTAATTCAAGTAACGTATATCCATACAGAATAAGCATACTTTAAATAGTATCTCAGCAGGTATTTATGGGCAACCTGCGGGATAAAAAGCGTTTTATGCGTCACTAAAACATACAACTTTGTATTGAAATCCATTTGGTTCTTCTTGTTTTTTTTTTTATTTTAATTCCTTACAAACCGGATTTAAAAAGACCAAAATGTAATAAAGTTGTAATAATTTGAATACGTCTGGGAGATGAGTGCTGCGAATATTTCAGCCGTAATTAGAATCTTTGTTCGATAATTAGGAGTATTTACATGTGTAAAGGACCGTAAACACTCGGAGTCGTGTCGTAAACAATGGCCGCCCATTAAACAGGCCCAGACACTCTATAAGAGGATGCGCGCCCTCATTGTCCTTGCACTCACTCCATTATCCTCTCTCAATATTTCCATTAAATATTCGTTGCCTTAATAACCATTAGCCCAAAACGAAGAATGTACCTTGATGCACTCTCCAAGCACGAAATTTATTATCGGTGCACATTACTTTGCATTCGATAATGAAAAGGGTGAGCGATGAAAAAGGTGTCTGCTTTATCGCCGATATCCGAACACATCTTCGGCTAATTGTGGGGTTTGCTTTAATTAGGTTCCACTGACATTTTTATTGTGATTGGATGGGGGCTATTCATTCTTTTTCAGATGAGATGTGTTTTGAGGTTTTGCAAGATTTATGTGGACGAAGGTGGACATTAAATGCGGAATTTTCGTTTTTAATTTTTTTTTTTTTTTTTTTTGAGGGAATTGAACAAGTCAGGTGGTCCATAAATTATGTATCAGCACATATTTTAATTGCTTTTAAATTGAAAAAAAATATATATATTTTATCTAGATTACCTATTAGGTTTTTAAAGTAAAGGTAATAATACTTCGATTGTCTCGTCGTTTACTTGATTAAAATCATCCTCCTTGATAGAAAATAAAACAGAATTTCCAAACTCAAAATATAGATACGACGGAAAAATAGCGATTTAATGTAAAACGTGGTATTTTTGTGGGAAATAATAAAGCAAAAAAAAGGCAAACTTGGTATTAAAAGTACTTAAAAGCTATAATAATTTGTTGAATTCATATTTAAGTAGGTAAAGTGGTGAAAAATAATTCTATTTATTGTAATTTATGAGAAATGAACCGAAAATCCCCTTCATTTAATTTCTTACGATTACATAGTGATTGTAGTGACCGTTATTATGTGATAATCCATAATTATGTCTTATGATAACATTGAAATCTATATCCTAAACATATAGTACCGCCACTAATTGCTTCCTTTTTATGTAGGGAGCATTAACATTTTTTGTTTTCCATTGTGACTTTAACAAAACCTATTGGTAGCACAAAATTCCCCAAAAAGTGTTAAAAATAGGTAAAATACCTAGATGTGTATTAAAAAATGCACAAATTTGATCTACCATACCATATATATATATATATATACATGGAGGTTCCGATATCTATATAAACACATTTTTATAATTTAGAGAATAAATACGAGGAGAAAAGTACTATACAGCCAATTTTATCTCCTGTATATATACAAGAGATAAAATTATTGACCTACCCAATAGTACTATAGCATTTCAGTACGTCAATTTTATCTTGTAGTAATAGTAGTAACTTATATTTATGTTAAAGTTTCTGTGTTAGAAGTTTCATTCGTTCATAAATTGAATTAATACTGTTGCAAAAGTTATTTAGCCTATTAAGTCTTTAAAACATTTCATCATTTGTCTCGATAATAATAAACCTTATCATAAAAATTATATTTGGGTATAATTTGCTAATTTTCTCTTCCATTTCTGTTTCCCAGGTTTAAAATCAGTAATAGCAACTCTTTAAGCGTTGAACGTACAATGCAATAATTACTGAGTAATTATTGCGAGACCGTAAAGTTCTCACGAAATCAGCATTTGTAAAGTCATATTTTCTAATGACAGTTTATTTAATATTGTATGAGTAGGTTCAGCACACAAACGATCCGTAGCACCTTCTATTCAAAAGCAACAATATGCCCAATCCGTAAGACAATACGGGCAAAAAAAAAAGATGCGCGCGAGAGAGTGTCGGCGCTCAAATAAAAATCAAACCCGATAATGAAACTCCTTTGTCGTGGTTCAGACAATGCTCCTTAAACCGCCACGATCTTCACAATATTAATCTAATAATAATTAGTACTCCTAACAGTCATTAACGGATAATAATTAGAGGGGAAAAACGCATGTGCAACAATGGCCCGTTGATGATTTATTAATTACGCTCGCGCGCGTGTAATTATTTCCATAGAAGAATTTTTCATTTCTTTTTTATTTATTTATTTAAGGTGCATATGTACATGAATCTGAAAAGTGCGCTCTTCTTTCTGTAACCGAAAACTGTTGGGGTTTTACAGTATGTGCAGATAGCGCGGTGAAAGAGTGACGGGCTGTAAATATAAACGGTGCTGCTGTCATGTCCTTTGTTCTCCTGCAGCATATTAAGAGAGCGCATGTAGCGAAAGGAATAATGCGTTAGAAGGAATAGGATTGGGGTCCCAGGCTCGCACAAATAAATCTTATCCTCAACTTATTTTATAACGGTTGTCACTGTGAAGAAACGTGGAAACTGGAAACAAATTTAAAACGAAACTTATAGCAATTACACGTTCGCTTTTTTTTTATCTCTCGGTGCTGAATACAGAATACACCAGGCGCGCCTCTTTTCCTGCTGATAAAAACTGCTCCTGTTTGATAAAAATTTACACCATCCTGAGCAGCTGGATGTATCGCAGTTCGATCTTAATTTCCATAAGTGAGCTTTCAGTTTCGAACGATATGCGAATAAATATCAAGTTAATGAAGGTGGATATTAAATAAATGTATTAAATGGTAATTTAAAACGAGATCTACAAATCAATAATAATTAAAAACAATTTTCTTGTAAATTATATACTAATTAAAGATAACGCGTCATTGCACATTTGCTTTAATGGCCTGCAAAAAAAAAGTATTTCGAAAGCATTTCGTGATATCATCGAATGCAAATGTCCTATTACAACAATCTTCCTGTAGTATTTTTTATTAATTAGTTTCCACTCTTAAATTCCATACCATATTGATCAAATTAAAATAGCAAGTAAGCGATTTTGTTCTTAAATAACAAATTAAATAAGAATTTTGACCGTAAAAATATATTCTAACTTCTAACTGAAATTTCGAAAAGATAAAATTGAATTCGAATTGTACAAATGCACCAGTTTCCTATTAAATCAGAGAATTCCCCTAACAATTTATTCATTCGATAATTACAATTTTGCAATTTCACTAATTGCATGTAATGACAAAAAAGTAGCAAAGTATAATTTATGAATCCACCAACTGTACTTTAGATGTATAAGTGTTAATAACATATTAATAATTTATAACCCGCATATTAAAGTTTCAGAAAAAGAGAATTATTGCACTTTCATGTAACTCTAATTAAATTAATGCAATATCAATTTGCTACTTTTAGCTATTTGTAAGTGACGGCTATTAAAAAAATGTGGCTGGTACGCGCGTGTGAAGAAGGAAATAAAGTCATCTGGGCAGTAATGAATTACTCGCATAAGTATTATGTCAATTAGCAGTGCGTTTTTTAAAAATGATGGCTCCAAACGAATGTTAAATTGCGAACATTTAAAAATAATCCGGCGAGGTGTAATTGATAAACAAATTAATGGTTCCTGGGTTCTTTTTCAAGGGTAGAGGGGGAAGATATTTATCTGTCTTGTGGCTTGTTCGATTTATTTCGCTTAATTTATTTATTTCATGTTGGTTTTTTTCGGTACGTTGAGAGATGTTTATCGGGGAGGATGGTCCACGACAGAAAATTAAACGTCGGCTTTTTGTTTGCAACTTGCAAATCCAACTTGGCGAGTCCATGTTCTTTGGAAGAGAAATGGTCAACTATTTAAGGATCTCACCAACTACTACATACTCTCTTAACGAGAATCCGCAGGGAAATTATTTTGCGCCATTATAATGGGGCTAACATTAATGTGCATTCTTCAACAAGCGACTCGACTCGTCTGTGTTATTTTATTTTATTTTATTTTATTTTTTTCGAAACTGTTGGATGTGCAATTAGAAGGGCGATGAATGAATAAATCGTATTGAAAGTACGGGGTTTGAAATGTGGAAATGGGAAGGTGAGATCGGCTATAAATCGTGGACGCATTGCATTTGAAAATCGGAGCGAGAGCGGCCACTCTGGGGATTTCTGTAGTGTTTGGATGTGCGAGAAGGAGGCGGCCCTATCTCCCATACAGTCCACGTATCCATAACTCACCGGGACACCTCGTTAACCAGAACCCAGATTCGGAACCATCTCCTACTAGACATTCTGATCCCGTCCTCTGTTATTTACACCCGATGGTCCGCCACACATCTCACATCTTCATGATATGTGGCGGGTCCGATGTCCTCTCGCGGACTCTTATCGCTTTACAATAACATGTCACCACCTCGCACCACCGTTGTATATCTTATACATCTAATACTATAAAGCTACCAGTTCCTAGCGCAAATAATGCCTTTAATATATGGCCCCTGTTACTTGTCACTTCTAATGGGGGCCCACTTTATCATGGACTCACTACCAACACGACCTCAAACAATAACACTTTTATTTTATGTTTCTCACTAAATTATCTAAAGTTATTACTACAACTTACATTTTCGGCATCCCGTATAAGTTGCGCCAAAAATTCATGAAAATAAATTCTAAACTTCAATTAATTTGCCATTAATGAATATTATGTTAATAAATAGTGTTAATAAAAAATTAATGAAATAGTTTGCTTAAAAGTATCCTTCATGACATTTTATTTAACCGTTCTATTTTAGGTTTATACTAAATGAAATCCGTTGTTACATCATAGTTGTCAAAAATCAATAATAGGATAATTATAGAGTGATCAAATGGTCGATCTTGGCTCTCAAAGACAGTGATAAATCTTTGGGAAATGAGAAATATTACATGTTCCGGAAGTGAATCGAAAAATACGACAAATATTATCTAAATATATGAAAGTGGAGTATCTTCTCATAGGAGAAGGGCAAGAAAACCTATAGCTGGAAATAAGGCATTTAAAAAAGCTGAAGCAAACATCTAGTGTAGAGTACAACAGGCTCAAAAATTCTCAATTCTTTAATTTGGTGGTCCAATTTTCGAAATAAATATAAAAATGACAATCTACAGAACTATTGTGGAACCAATCTACCAAGAATAGAGCGCGTACGAAACGAAGAAATAAAAAAGCGTACTAAAAGGCTATATAAAACAGCAGATAGAATTGAGATAAGACGCCTCATATGGTATGGACCTGTCATGAGGATGCAAAAATATACAAGTAGCTGGCCGAAATGGATCACTAGCTATAACCTGTATAGACGTCAAAATAAATTCTAAACTATTCAATTTATAATAAGCGCAAAGCAAGCTATCAAAAACTAATTTAAATTAAATGTTTGTATCACCACTTTACCTTTTCATCAAGTACCTAAGACTAACTCATCGGCCCCCATCAAAACAAAAAAACAAACTTTAATTTATACCGTTCTTTCACCGGGTGCTAATTTCTTGACTTTTACTCGGTTAACTTACCTACTCTTTTAATTTTATTAACTTGCTCGAGCAACCAAAAAAAAAAAAAAAAATCTTCCTTTTTTATTATTTTATTGCGTATTCATCATCATTACCGCCATTAAAAACTAATAAAAACTCCTTTAAAATCAACAGAACCCGAATTTATTATTAATTTTTACATGTGATAAAATTTTTAAGGCATCTCCAACATTTTTATTGCAATGACAAGACATTGATTTGCAATTATTTAATATGTTGATGAGATGACATTTTTTCTGTTTCCAGTAATTATTTATTCATGAATTAATTAATTAGGTATAAATTTAAATTTTAATTTATGTAGCTGCGGGGGGTGGGTGATGATTTTTTTACGTTGTTATGCGATATGTCAAAGTTTGCATGTATTACAGTTAAAACAAGATTAGACAAACATCTAAGAGTGGTAGGCAACTTCATACATTGCATTTGCATTGTTTGCCCGCCATTATCTCGGAGTCAGTTTCCGCAATAATTCAATCGAATACATTAAGTCTGTTGTGCAGGAATTGAATCCGCTAGGGTTTCAGTTTAATGAGTCTATGTGAAACAATTTTCTACATCGAAAAAGGAAATGTTTCCACTACAGAACAGCACATTTGTTCGTTAAAAGTGACTTGCACACAAAAGGAAAGAACGCAAAATTAATGTGAAATAATTTTAAGTATTAAAATGATTTATGTTAAGTATTCTATTTATGTATTTTTATACATTCCATCTGAACTAATAATTTTATTTTAATTAATACAACAAGTTGTCCAAAAATTGCTCCACTTGATAAACCACTAACCAATGTTGAAAACCTATGCCTGTGGCTAAGGTCACTTCCAAACAGAGTTACTCTGGCTAAGATAATATACGCAACAAAGTCGTAAAGCTTCTTCTTTTGAATATATTGAAATATTTTAAATGACATACTAAATAAGTCTCTTATTGTAGGTAAATAATCCTGAAATAGAAGGAAGCGCTGGCCGTGCCCATCCCTAAAAAGTCTAAGGATCCAAGAAAACTAGAAAACAGAAGGTCAATAAGTCAACTTAATACATTTTCAAAAATCTACGTCAAGCTTACATCTTATAGATTAGGAACTGGAGGAGTTGCAGACAATTCTCTGGAACCAGTAGTCCTTTAACGCAAAAAAAAGAACAGTGAATCAGGCATTCAACTCGACATTGGTTTAAAAAGGGTTGCAGCGATGACGTACAGTTGCTACCGTTTTCTTAGGCATGGAACAGGTATTCGATTGTATCTGGAAGAAAACGCTGCTTTCAAAAATACAGAAAGTCGGAGTCAGCAGTCAGTGGATGTGGATTGTATGATACTTTCTTCAGGGCAGCAACTTTAGACTGAAGGAAGAGAAAGCACTATCATCTATTACAGACGCGAGGAATGGGGTTCCTCAAAGGTCACTTCTCTCTTTTGCTCTGCAACATGATTGACTTACAAAAAGCGAAGATAAGGAGGATAGTGTTAAATTAAGTTGGGAAGCTAACAAAGCGAGAACAATTAAAGATCTTTGGCACCCAAAGAAAGAAGATGCGCCATATCACAGAAGAGTCATTCACCACATCCAGCAGATAACTAAGAGAGAAAGAGAGAGAAACTTATCTTTGCCGTTATTCATGTACAATTTTTTAAATTCATTCGGATTCTATTTTTATTTTTAAGAAAAATTAAAAATATTAAATTTACCGAAAAGATTTATTGCCTAATAAATGAAAATGAAAATAATATAAATCAACATTCGGTTGCTATTAAAATTAATACCATTTTCTTAAAATAAAAATAAGAAATTGCCAACAAGTTGTAAAATTTCAAATAAATAATTAAATTTAACTTTAATTAAATTTGAAATGTATCATAAACTATCACTAATAAACAAAACTGTTTAAAAATCAAACTCCACAAAGTTCCGAACTGTTATATTACACTCCTAATTCCACCAGACATTTATGTGAATTCCCATCCTGCTCGTGTTTATTCATTTAATTATTATTATTATAACAATTTGTGTTGAAAAAATGTACCACATGTGACCCTTTCCATTTTTTTACTTTTTTTTATTATAACATTCCAAAATTTATAGTAGAATTGAACGAGTTTTTTTCCATACCCAAAATGGAATCCCTGCCGCCATCTCGTAGAGCTTAAGCTAATTCAACAGCCATGAATACAATTATCGTTGTGCGCGATTTTTATGCGAGGGAAAATGTCTTGTTCTCTGTATGAGGGGGTGCGTCTCGTTTACATATCCCCCCACGGAACTTGCCTTGCTACATGTAGGGAGATATGATTTTTTTTTCTTCGTTTCTGTAGCAATTTGAATAAAATAGTCGGAGTCAATAGGAATTTTATACACGAAGAAAAAAATCGCAGCGTGCCCAACTGGGTTATTTATGGTAATTACAAAGAAATTTGAATTCAATACATTTTTTTTTTGTGTAGATTTCAATCTCAAATATGAAAATTGGGGAGGGAAAGGTGCGGTATTATCTGGGACAGTTGGGAATTCTATACACGTAATGCTAATTTTCTAATCTGTAATGCGCGGGGTACTTTATGAATTTTAAGTTTATTGTACTGTACGAATTTGTTATGAAATTTATTTTAAGACTAATAAGTTTGTCATTTTTAGTGGGGAGTTAAAATTTATGAGATTTCTATTGAAGATTGCGTTACGTAAAGCAAGAAGCGACTGCAGATTTTTAAATATTTTTTAATAAATACAAAAGGATGGGTGAAAAAATCATTTTTGTGTAATCGTGTGCAAAATAAATATTCCGTATAATTATTATTAAAGTATACATTGCTAGAATATTTAATTAATTTTCACTATTAAATAGTTGGTTCTTAACCAATGTATAGTCCTAGATGTACGAAGAAGGTTTTATTAAATTTTGATATCTTTCAAATCCATTCAAATTTATTTCAATTTGTGTTGCCTGTATTAAATTATAGTAATAAATTGTTTTCTTACATTTGTTATATTATTTAGTGGTTCTGAGCTTTTACAAAATGAATGAATTGATTTAAGATGCTACATTTCCCGTATAAATTACCCGGAATTCTACTCGTAATAGGTACTCCCAATAAGATTGGTTCGTTATTAATTCGATTCTATTTGTAACATACACGCACTCTAATTCCTAAAGACATCCAAAATCATGTTTCCAATAAATTCCTATTAAAACATCAACGTTCAACCATTAAACATCAAGATCCAAAACTGAATCGATGCTCATTTGACACACGCGAACCATAATTCTAATTTATTTATGGAAAAAACATCAACGCACAAATTGAATTTATTTCAACAAATTTTACATTTTGAAAATTGATTGAAATGAAGAAAATGAAACAAGAAATTTGGTTTTATACGATTTTTTCTTTTCAATTATTATTTTTTTGTAAAAATATATTATATTATGACAACTACAATAAAAAGTTTGTAATGTCAAATTAATTAATAAAATTAATTTTTTATCCAACGTTTCGGCTTTCATGACTGAAGTGAGTGCAAAAAAACCTAATTACAATTAAACTTAAAAAGCTATTCTATTTTTCATTGTTTCTTATTTGTATACAATTTTTTTTATTCAACTGCTATTTAAATGGGACACAGTTTCCTTATTGTACCTTGTATTTTTTCTGAAAAATTCAATTTTTGTTAGAAGATGGGCATAATGTGGTAATGTTAGTTGCCTACTTTTCCAAATAAACCAACCACTTATTAATTAATTAATTCTTAAATTTCCTTCCCAATGAATTGAAGTATTATGTAAGTAGAATTCCAATCGCTCTTACAATTGCTGCCTGCAAATCTATAATGTTAGATTTAAAATTAAGAAAAAAAAAGTAATGTAAGAAGTTTTTTAATAATATTCACTGTTAAATTCGGCGGTAATCTAGGCGAATAACTTTAAAGTATTTAAGCGCGGGCAATAGAAAATTATGGTGGCTGTTAAACTTTTTAAGTAAGTCGAAAAGTTTTTTTTTTGTAGAAAATTGAATAAGATGCGGAATATGCAAATTTTTACGTTGGGAAAGTTGGTTCGAATCCAAAACGAAACCCCATTTCACATTTCCCACCACCATCCCTCTTACTGTGTCAATAAACAATGATTTTCTTAATGATATCCTTAGCAACCCCCCGAAAAATCCGTGCCCATTAAGCCGTATATAACTTAATAAAAATAGATGGATGCGCGCCGTCATCATTACACTGTTATTGCTATTATTTCCCCAGCGTCTTACTGTGAGGATCATTACAAGCATTATATTGATTAGGGATGCGCGCTGATTCAAGGAGGGCACAAAACCGCACCGGCATTGCACGCGTCCTTTTTGGAATTCCTCCGGTTCGTGTGGTATATCAGATAGTCGTCCGGAATATTTCCAGTTGTGTTTTTTTGGTGTGTTCGATTTTTCATTCCCAGCATCCGCTGTCAGCGGTGACAGGCCGTAGATCAGATCTCACCTCGTCAACGACATCAGATAGTGCGGAGGACACTCAAAACAAATCATTATGCTCTCTCTACGGTCATCCCTTTCATGCTCACCTCTCTCACTTAGACACACATACACACACACACATGCACACAAAATGCCAGATCTAATAACAGGTAGGCATCCGTGTTACCACTGCACCTATCATTATCTTAATGATTATTGGTACAGGACATCACACAATAACTCGAACGCTATTTATTATTCGAGTGTTTTATTGTAATAAATCGAGGAACATGTTAAGGACAACGAAGATATAAAATACTAAACCATATTCAAATTGAATTTTAATATGCGACATTTTTATATTCTTCACCTACGATTTTAAACACCTAGCATATTAAATAGAAATGAATTTAACAATGTATAAAATCTCTTTTCTCCTCACCGTTTCCAAAAATATACAACCAATTTAAATCCAAAATTATCGAATTACATATATCTAAATTTGAAAATGTGTTAAATTAACGCCATCTATATCAGTATTAAAAGAATTTCCAACATTAGTAATCCTTGTTTATAACAAAAGATGTTATGTCAATATTAATTTTCATTTAATGTAGGAATTTTGAAAGAGGACATTTATTTTTTCGTTGTAACTTTTGAATTCATTTATTTCTTTTAGATTGCATCTTTTCTACCTCATGGAAGTTGATAAAAATGAGTGAAAATAACGTATCAGGATACATAAAACCTTTACAAATTTTCCTAGTAATTCAAATCTAACCTAAAATTGTAATAACTGTTAGTCCATGTGCAGAAACCTTGAAAAACTCCGACTAGTCATTGGAATAATATTCTAATATCACAAGATAGTACTCAAAATTAAGTTAAGCTGAAATGGCTTGCTAAAGTACAAAGTTTCAACTTTGTTCCCAAAAAAATTCAGCCAAATTGAAATTGGTATTTTTGAGTTAAGACTTGGGAGCTAAATTCAAGATCCATAATGGCTACGTTTTTTATCTTCGCTGGAATACCCCTACTAGAGACATTGTAAAAAGTGTTAAGTAGTAGAAGAAGCTAGTAATATTTTTCTGTTACTTCTTTTAGTTTTTCTATCAATTATTTGTTTTCAGAATCATCTAATTTATGCAGTTGTATTCTTTTTTATTTAGGAGGTCATTAAGTTCATATTTTCTGTGCTTTGTGCTATCTACCAATACATCATTCAATATATATATATATATATATATATATATTATATATATATTTTTTTTTTAGTAAATTATTTTCATTATTCAATAAATTTTCTTGCTGTATAGAATTGTTATAAATTGTAGAATGTATGTAATAAACGTCTGCTTTATTACGAAGACACAATGACTCTAAAAATATATTTGTAAGCATTTTAAACGATAGATCTCGCTTGATTTTTTATGGGCCGCAACTTTATCAGATTAAGTCTTCAATAGAAATTGTTGACTCATCGAGATCTTTATCCAAACCAATCGTTTTTACACAACGCTGTCAATAAATTCAACTATAAGATTAAAAAAAATAAAACGCCGAACAAAAAATTTAGGTAAATGTCTGCCTCAATTTTTGGATTCCAATTAACAGAAGTGATTGCTAGACATGAAAATTCACAAAAATTTGAGAACATTTTCTTGAAGTTAATTAATTAACATGGTGAATGTATTTAGAACTAAAACGGGCATCTTTTTACAGTGAAGTGAATGAATGTGTGTTTTTTTTTATTTTATGTATTTTAGAAAATGCATACTAAAGGGATTCTTGTTGATATGTTAAGATAAGTTGTTTTGTAAAATGTGCAATAATGTAATTCAGATAAGATACAAGCAAAAATACGTTTAATTAAAAAGTTTATCCGGCGTGAATAGTATCTTTAGTAAATATGTTGGTGTGATAATATCTAGTGCAGTGTGTTAGTTGTTCTTACCCGAAAATTTATATGTCAGATTTTAAAGTAGTTTTCTTTTGCCGGAAGTTATGAACGGATAAACGGATGAAGGGATTATCCGGCACAAAAGAGGAACGGTAAATAGGACGTCACTGCAGTACTTAGTTGCATGGGGGGGGAGGGGCGGGGGTGATAGTCGACCCCCCTTTGCCGCCGATGTGCACCTCGTATTTATTTTTGAGACAACCAGACAAAGCTACTAATCGGAAATGCTAATGAATGCGCGGATTAATTGATGGCCGTGTTTATTCTGTAAATGCTAATTCTAGCTTTATGTAAATACGTTTAATGAATACGTTTAGCGGAGTATCAATCCTTTCCTCGCATCGCGCACACGGTCCTGCCTTCAATCCCTCCTCCCCCTGACGATCCACCACTGCCCCTCACCCCATTTAAATAATGGAATAATTTTATCGTTATTTGTCCGTCCGTTATCTAAAAGTCAAATGCATCGACTGGAAGAATGTTAAGGGGGTTCTCACATACACTACGAAAAAATCAACCCCTTCCAATATTACATGACGTCATGTACAGATTTGTATGTTGGGATTTGCATCCCTTTTTATTGCGTTTCTATAAACACTGGGACAAATATTATTGGGAGAAAAAGGGGAGAAAAACGGATTAGGTTTTGGAAGGAGGAATTGCCCCCGTGGTACTCCCATATCACTTTCAGACGTAGATATATAACACATGTGCTCACCCTACGGGAAACGTCTTAATTATCCCTTCAAAACACTGCAATTAATTATGGAAGTGGAATGGAAGCAGTTGGTTCAAATACTCATGTTTTCCCTCAAGTTAAATTTCTTATTTTGAATTAAAAAAAAATTACAATTATCGTCACGTATCCACAAATATTTCATCTGCAATGATAACACAAATGTTGCAGAAAAATAGTTTTTTAACGTTTCCTTTTCAAGGATATAAACGGGAAATATAATGAATCAAAGTATTGCAAAATTGATGTCGCTTTTTTAACAATTTGAAGTTTTGGTTTTCTTTTAATATTTTTATAATTTTTGACACTTTCTAATTTATTTTTTGATTTATTGGATTTTTATATTTTCGCTTACTTTGATTTTTGGAGTTTGAGTTTTCGATTTTGCTAGATCGTAGTTGGTTTTAAAATCATCTGTCTAAAATCTTGACATTTATTCTTACATCAATGTAGCTCTGAAATGCTACCTCCATAGTAACGAAAGTTTGTTACATTTAGTTTTCAAGTTTTAGAAAACAGATTCGTTTCATTCATTACGGGATTATAACATGTAAATCCAGAAGTCGTGTAAAAATAAAAGTCAACAAACGATTTATAAACGCCACTAGACTGTCGCACCATTTATCTTATTTGAAGAAATCCAACATATAGAGATGTCGCAAATTAAATTACAATCATCAGAAGGTGAGATATTTACAGTAGATATTGATGTTGCCAAATGTTTCGGGACCATTAAAAATATGGTTGATGATCTGGGGGTTGGGGAAGAAGAAGACGATGATCCCATTCCATTGCCAAATGTCAATTCGAAAATTTTACAAAAAGTCATTTTATTCGCTACACATCATAAAGATGACGTACCCATGACTGAAGGAGAAAACCGTCCTGACAATATCTCTTCTTGGGATTCTGAATTTTTAAATGTAGACCAAAGAACACTTTTCGAACTGACTTTGGCTGCGAATTTTTTGGACATGAAAGGTCTTGTAGATGCCGGTTTTAGAACTCTAGCTAATATGATAAAAGGCAAGACTCCTGAGGAAATACTCGAAATTTATAACATAAGGAACAATTCTTCGTCTACCACGGAACAACAGACCAGAAAGAAAAAGTCTAATGTTAGGCGTACAAGATGTAATTATCATTCAAGTGGATAAGCTGATTCGTGCACATTTTACCCTCCATTGGACTCCATTTCCATTATCTTTATAACGTATTTTCCGCATTTAGTGTTTCTGTTAAAACTGCATCTGGAATGCTGCATGGAACGCCAAAAATTGGAATGATTGGTCAAAATTGCTTTTTCTGATAGTAAAAGACTATGTGTGTGGCAACGAAATAAACAATGACGTGGTGAATAGCAAAATTTATTGTAGCTGTCAAGTCATGTACATCGTAGTGTTAGGTATTTAGTTTAGGGTAACATCTCTTAATCTGGGACCTCCTTTAACTGTAAAATATCTTAAACTTTAGCGATATTTTAAGATTAGCAATTTTACGTTGGCTCCCGAGTACCGTTTCCAACCTTAAGAGCAGCAGTTGAATAATTGTTTTCGACAAGATGATAAACACTCGCATAGGCCTGAACTTTGAGGTTCTTAAGGAAGATGTTGGCTTTAGTGTTTGGCAAGACCATAGGAAAATCTATAGAATAAGGAAGATTGTTACGGATATGTATGAAGGGATCCACGGACCTGCAGAAAAAGGATGGTCGTATACTGTAAAGTTAAAAATAATGGTGTAGAGTGGGAACCTCAGCTTTCAATACTGCATTCCAGAATTCTCGGAATATCCATTTAAAATTTTAATCAATCAATATTCTTGTAAAAGCTCATTTAGAAAATATAATTAATATAAGTATTATGCTTAATATATTATATTCTTGCAAAAAAAAGTGTATAGTATTTTCAGGTCTAATTATACACTGAAATACAATTCTTTTTAATTTCCTGCCGTTAGACATAAACTCAAAATTTAATTAAGCCCATTAAAATTGAAACAAATGTAATTGTAAAAATGATAATGGTGTTTATATCGCTTAATGGCTCCCCTCGAAAAAGCGCAATTAACTGCAGAAAATAATTAATGTCTCGAGAAAGCCATGTTCATCTCAGGAATTTCACATCTTTTCCTCACCTAATTTTTTTAATGAAAACGGGCCGGGAATAAAAGGAGAAGCGAATATAAGAAGAAAAAAATATGAAGGAACTAAGAAGAATGTCAACTGCCCTGGGAAGTATTTAAAAGGTGGCAGTAAAAGCTACACATAAAACAAACATAAAATTACACATTTAATTTCACAGCGGGGCGCACGAGTGAGAAAGCGTATTACACTATAAGAAATGTCGAAGGAGGAGAGATGAGCCAATAAACATTTTTTTTGTGGTGGAAGGGCCTAAAACGGTTTTAAAATGGGCGCTGTAAATGTTGAAGGGTTGATTTAGGACCGGAGTTACTAAGTTATCGCGGACATAATGAACAACTAGCTGCTACTAATTTTTACGACTGGTTATCACGAGGCATCAGGAGCCGTTGCCATTGTAAAACCTCCTCACCTGTCAGGAGATTTCCCGTCAAAATGTGCCGTTTTTTTTTCTTTTCTTTATAAATTCTTGTTAGGTTTTGTGTTAGTCATAACACGGCACCTGCACGCGATTAATTACACTCTAATGTTGATTAATAGTGAAATGGGGATAGGGTGATAAATTTTCAATATAAACTATGTAAGGCTGCTGCTGTTTATGGTAGATAAGATATGTAAATCCTTGAATCGATATAAATATTAATACGGATCGTGGCGCGCGTTAATGGACTCGCTAATGTGCGCAGATCGAACTGATAGATCTACCCTCAAAAGCTCGTGTGGCTTTGCACCCTGTTCTTGCGAGCATTGATAACTATTAGTACAGATTACGCAAAAAACGGAAATGTAAGTACGTTAGCGGAGCGGTTCCAACTTTTTGTTGAGCGAATATCGATTAAGTTATTAGGAATGGTCGCTGATAACATTCTAGACATTTGTTATTTTGCCAAAATTTGCATACACTCCCTTCAAATACTTATCGATATGCATTAAGTTTAATTACATTTTTATCCGTTCCAAACAGATATCAACGCAACCATTTAAAATGTCAACGAAAATGAACTGATGATCGATTAAAAGACGAAATTAGAAATAATAAGAAGTGGACGAGAATCATGTGATTTCAATTTTTACTTAACCAATTTATTCAACAGGTTAATAAGAATAAAATATTCGTGAATAAATTTGTTAAGAGTTATTTTATAATTCCCTATTTTATATTGAATATATTTTCAATCACAACAAAAGAAGAATTTCCTTAAGGAATGAGATTTCTTGGTCAGACACAAACTCTTAATTTGCTCACCAAAAGAATAAATTTTTTCCCAATAATAACATGCTGTGGTAAACTGTTCCTACATATTTCATAAAGAATGTGCTACAATTAAGTATACAAAGCCTGTTCATTACTGGCAAAGAATGCGAGGTACATCTTTACATCTTGTATAAAAAAAAAGAGTTGTTGCTGGTAAACGAACGTGTAACGTAATTTAGAATAATAATAGTCAGATATTGAATATTTGACGAGCGAATCGAACCGATTCTTCACCGGAACCGACAACTTGGGACGAATCGCAATTTAAAAAATATATTCAAGTTGTAATCGATGTTTACCATTGAATAATAATAATAATAATAAAGTGTCAATCTTAAGCAAGGGACATAAAATCAATCTCGAGTCCTCAAGGAAAATTATGACGGTTGGTGTAGTTAAAAGGCAGTTTAAGGAAATAGTGGAATTCATCAGGGCGATTTTCAGAGATAAACGGCGTAGATGTTGTGACAATGGGCGGTGTAAATCAGATTAACTTTGACAAATATTATACAATTCCGTAATATCTCCGTGTTTAAATCTGAATGTGTACGACTTTTCTTTCTTTTGACAGGATATTTGTTGTGGCTGTTCACACTCTTCCGGATTAGGCCGGTGACGACTGAGCCAACAATAATTTTCGAATGATTTACCATAAATTATTGGGCACGGTCGCGCGGTCGGGTGAAAAATGGTGCGATTCAAATGTCAAAATAGAAAGTTTACAATGCCATTTTTTAGGGGGGCCACTATTCAAATCAACTGTCCTAATCTTGATTTAATGAATTCGATCTATATACGGATGTTGCATTAGATGTTAAATGGAAAACAGGTGACATCATTTCGTAAATCAACTCTATTCACCCTTCAACTTAAATGGTAATACATATTTTCTGAATAATACTCATTTTCGAAACAGGTGAAATATAACAATGAAACTAAAAATGTAACAAAAATGCAAAGATGAATAATAAAAGGCAGGAAAACTAACTAGATTTGAACACGTGACATTTAAATAATATATTACCATTAACTATTTATTTTATATTAATTTCAGTTAAGATAAAACCTTTCTCTGTATAAAATACACAAATTAAAAATTATCATGTGTGATTTTTTAAACTTACGTTCATAATAAAGATTGTAATCATTTTTAATTTGTGTATTTTGATAGATGTCCTGTGGAAGATTGTATCATTAAAAAAAGAAACTATAAAAGAATTTGAATGAAAAATGAATAAACATAAATAATTATATCCACTTTGTTATTGTATGTACCAGTGGGTCTTGTTTATAGTTATTATTTCTTTGAAAAAAAAAATTATAAATAAATCGTAGAAGATATCTCTTCAGTTTACTTATCTAATTACAAGCTGTATAGATGTGAGTTTAATATAGTGGCTCGGTAGTAATAGATGTAAGATTGATGATGCAAGTGGAGCCCAGATATCGGAAGGGCGACAGCTGTTGGAAGAACCAACAGAAAAAAGGTAACAGTTATCCTTTAATTAAACCTCCTACGAGGTTGGAAACTAGATTAAAAGTGTGCACTTAGCAGACATGAGTTTCCTATTTAAAACGACGATGCCCCAACAATAGATTGGTAGATTATCAATGAGCGTACCGAATGGAATCGGTCGGTTTTAATAATGTTTCATGTAAAGTTGTATGGGTGAGAAAGGTGAGTGGTCAGGTTTCACATTAGATCGACGATCGAACGCGATTTAATTGGTATCGATCGGAATTTGCATTTGTGTATCCGAGCATAGTAGAAAATATGTTATAATCGATGTGGCATGCAACCGTAAATAAGATAATAAGATTTGAGGCGATAATAAATATTTGTAATAAGATTTAGTAAGTAAAAACGGTTGGTAATCTTGTGGGAATGGGGCGCGAGCGGCCTGTTAATTTCTAATCTGTAAGCCTGTTGGAGGATGAAGCAGCAATGCACTTGTGTTAATCTACTGGGGAGTGAATAACCAATTTCAAGTTAATCACTAGTCTTGTTAAGGTATGCGATGATACAGCAGCCATTGTGCCGGCCAGGTAGAGTTATATTGTAATCCTTTTAAGGTCCGTAATCCGTTTAGTGGTCGCCGTCAGGTCTGGCAATACAAATCAACGCTCTACCTGCTGACCATTGTCTCTTCTCTCTTACTGCTCCTGCTGCTGGTGCTGCTTTGCATGTCAAAATAATTTCTCAAATTGTGAGGGGCCCGACCATTTAATACAATAAAAAGAGCGTGAGTCTTCACGGACAATGGCCAACCGACCGACCCGACAGTCTTTACTTATTTTGGTCAGCGCTGCATTCTTCCCAACTATCTCTCCGAGTGCCTCTTGCTCCATTATGCTCACACAATATGAATACATCTCGAGGTGTCAAAGATGACCAGTCGAATTACGACCTCCTTAACAAAACGCGCATCTCCTCTTCTACACAATGGCCACATCCTTACCTTTGCGGATCAGCACATTTGCAACCGCGCTTGTTTATTTTCTTTGCCTTTTAATCACAAAAAAATACAATTTAACATGTTGTACTGCACTTTCTATTCATCACTACAAAATTGCATGCACCCTCTTTAATATTTCTAATTTAAACATTCTATTTCCTTTGTCCATTACCTATTTATAAACTTAATCTCGAATTGGAACGTGAATGGTTGAATAATCTTATTAATATTAAATTTATATGTACATAACTCAATAGCGAATAAAATCTGATGTGCGGAATACATAAAAATAGTAAATGTTATGGTACAATTATAGCGATGAAACTGATAAACTATTGACTAAAAACGGAAACTTTTTGCTGTTTCTGTTAAAATATTTATATAAATAATTTATACTATTTTTTTGGCTAAAATATGAAAAAAATTGCCTAGACTATTTTTTAATGTTACGCAATTTCAAAAAGTATAGAACCTTTAAAAGATATGAATATAAAAAAATAAGGAAAAGTGCGAAAAAAGAAGTTAAAAAAATTTACAAAATAAAATAAAGTCATATTACATTTTAAGTAAGATATATGTTGGCAGTGATAATAAATGGGGTGTCTAGAGTGGTTTAAAAGTTAGAACGGCAGGCCCTGTTATTATTTAAGGGATTTATAGTAAGTGCACTATAATCGATTGAATGTGAGTGCCACCAGAAAATTATAAAAATTCCCCGAAGCATCGGAACCATTCCTCACCCTAATGCCATAAGTATGGGTTCTCCATTTGATAATGGGGTGGTGTTCGTGTAATGGCCGGTTTCGACAGTAGATGTAGATAAGTGTGAGTGGGAAGTGGAAACCGGGGGGGAGACATGAATGTTTTCCCCCCGGGGCGCAACATAAATCCTCCACAGGTAGTCAAAACACTGCAATTTGTTCACAGTCACCGTGATTTTCACATATTATTTTTACATCAATCACCTGGTTCAGCACTCAATTAGATCCTGTGCGCGCTCGCGCGCGCCTCACGTCTATCAATCTCCTCTGGCTCAAAGTGTCACTCTTGCCCGTCACTCCTTCAACTCCTTAATGTTTACATCTAAAATGTCCACATCTAGCATTATGCAGAAATCATCAATTAACTTCCTCTTTTACTAAAAAATTAAATAAATGAATGATCATATTATCTGCTCAGGAGTACGAGCACGCGCGTGCATGCTTATAAATAGTATGCATGAGATATGAACTAGAAATATCATCTTCACTTCGAGCCATTAACACTTGAAGGAGATAAACGGCGTTTAATTAGTCTCAACTTCTTAATATCTAAATGAAGAGTGTCGCGGGGAGGGTGTCGTCATTGTGATACATAATTAGATACGTACGAGGAGGTGGTGTGCGCGCATTCTACCAACTGTCCCGACGTGGCTAATTAATCTTTGTAATTATGATTCTGTCAACGATTGTGCTCAATAGATTAACGTCGTAATTAAAAAGACATTTTTAGAGCGTTCGCGCGGGCCCCCTGCACCTATCATTTTGATATTTATTATCATGTATGCGCGCCCGTTCATCGTATAATTCGCATTAATTACATTACGAGAAATTTTATTTTAATTATACGCAGAAAAGAATTTATCAAGATGAACATAAGACGGATGTTTAACTACCTAATGACAATGAATGTCGCAAATTTTTTCTTCGACCAACAAATCGAACATTTAGCGGTCTTAATTTAATTTTTTCACTTTCTATTAGATAATCTAAATAGGTGTCTGAAATTTCATTTGTTATGTCTACTAAATCTAAAGACTTTAATTAATATTGTATTGTTAACAATGAAGAATGCATAAAATTTAGATTCTCATATTAGTGCATGTGTATAGGAATAATAACAATAAAATTGTGATTTTCTCGACTTCAAATAAAAAAACATTTTATTTTTAGCAGCACCCTTCATAAAAGGGCCGCTTGGCATATATAAAAGAGTAGCCATATTAATATTTAAGAGGCGACCTATGTCAATTCAATATTTACGCCGTTTTATCCTGTGCGTGGCAAATAATAAACGGATGAGCGCACGACGTGTCCCTCTTCCCAGGAATAAAAAAAATTGCGCTCGCACACTGTTGGAGGGGTGCGTGGGTGGTATGTACCCTAGATAGGAAAAGAGGGAAAACGTGGTGAGGCAGGACGGAGATAGGCGTGCAGGTACATTTATAAATATTTGATATCCGCATGTGTAATGTAAATGTTGAATGAGAATAGTATTGTTGGCGGTAGTAGCGATACGTGTGTAAAGTACACAGGCATCAGGCAGGTGACATGACAGCCGAGTGATGGCTCGACTGACGGCTGACGGCCCTCTCCACTCTAATCGGCCCTATCTGTCCGTCAATTCGACCCCGCAAAACCAGCAGGAGAGTGCGCTCCACTGCCGAGAATGGAGAGCCTTTTCGGGAAATAATCAAAACTACATATATCTCTGGAATACTAATGCCTCTAATGCATCAATCAAAACATTATTCCCAAAACAAACTATGTACCAACAACACAATTTACTACTCAATCAAATTTATATACAAAAAAAATTTACAGAAAATCATATTTTAATACTTTGTTAAGAGTGAAATCAATTTTACATTTTTAATTATTTCCTTAATCAAAATATTGCAAGAAGAACGTTTCTTTTTTTGTCCCAGTTATAGTGAAATATGGAAAATTAATGTTTTACATTTGCTTAATTTTTCTTTTTTCTATTTTCCTCACAAAAAGTATAGGTGCAATCTCTTCAAATCTAAAGAAATGCAAAAAAGACGAAAAAGTAGGCAATTTGTTGATATAACAGTTCTAATTTTCCAAAACTATCAGTTTTTATTAAATAAAACGATTATTTTTAAACATGCCAACGTTTCGGCCGATTATAATCTACCATCCTCCTATTAAGAAGTTAAAATGTCTAAACAGTTTTATTTCTATAGATACACTTACTGCATTAAGAAGAATCATTAGTAATAGAACGGAATAAAAATTAATTTGAAATTGTTGCTGAAATATAAATATCTAAATAATAATAAAAAAAACCTGATGAAAAATGACTTGCCTCATAGAAACATCCAAAGAAGTGATTTATGCACAAAGTAAGTAAAGCATAAAATATTGTAAAATGTAACAGTTAATTAACATTAAGATGCAGTTTCCTTTTAATTCCTGGTTACCTCTTAGAAACAATTTTTTAAATCTTTTCTATAATTTCAATTTTTCTGAGAAAAATTGATATCGGTGAATTAAATCTTGAAATAGCTCATTAAGGCAAAGAAGCGTTTTAAATTGAAGCAATCGTAGAGTCTGCAAAAATTTTCGCAATCGTTTCCAGTTTGTATAAAGCAATACGTATATTAATATAAATTATCCGTGCAAAAGTCGATCAAGATAAAGTAATAGCAGTATGAGTGTGTAACAGAAGGCGTGCATTAAATGCGCCATACCCGCGCGAGTTCTCCTTGTATTCCGACATTTAATTAAAACGGGGCGCAGAAAATAAAGCCGACCGAGATAACTCAGATAAGTGTTGTTTGCACAATTTGAGACCTTACAATAAAACAATAACACCTACCAGCTCCTTCTGGATTATAATTGTAAACAGAGGAAGTAATCTTGTTTGTTGTCGGATTATTAAGTTGGAATTTTGAGAATAATGCGTGTGTATGTGGTGCTTTGGGGTGTCCATCGGACAAATGGGGTTAATTATGTAACTGGAGAAGGGCAGACGCAGTTGGGTATCTATAATGGTGATCCTGCCTTGCAATAAGATCTATATCTAAATCTGCTACTAATCAAATGGGGGATCCAGATTTCCTCATAGGACATTTATCTTGCCGCTCTTAATACGTATCTATGTTGAATGAAATGCCCTGGCGTGCACGTCGGGGAAATCAGTGTGGGGATATTGAAAATTTTCCACCTAAAATCACTACGTTTTCAACTTGAGATGTAATTTTTATCTCAATTCGATACCATCAAATTATTTTCAAATTTATTTTGGATCATAATAAAAAGGGTAAATAAACCATTCGAATCAAGATTTTTTTAGCTTATATGTATCTATAAGATTTAATATTAATTTGTGCTATTTTGAGTTTTATATTTTCTTCAGATGGTGATGTTTTGTTATAGATATGTATGTTTAAATATTAATGGAGATTTTTTTCCGAAAATCTCTCACATGAACCACTGTTTACTTCCCGTTCTTTTTAGATCAGTCTGTTTGTTCCAGTAGCTTTACTAAATCACTGGGATTCGTGACTGCTTAAATTGTAGGCAAATTTATGCTTTTCTAGGGCATAACAAATCCTAATAATTTTTATTATCACTTCTGGATGGAGATCACAGAGCCTATAGTCCTACAGAACATTTAATCATGATTTCTCTTGAACACTAAATAGACGCCTGAGAAGTTTAATAAGTATAATAATATTACGGACTGTAAGCAATTTTTAAAATTTTAATTTAGAAACTGAGTTTACTTCTATCTTAGAAATAATGAAAATTACTGCATGCTATATCACGTACTTTCTTTAATAGTTCGCGTTGCTTAATGAAGCCGTGCGAATAATTTACAAGTAGATGATAACAATCTTAATACACAAACATTTTCCACGAATTTTTCACCTCATTTTCCATTTATATACTGCATGCGCCCGTTTTAATCTTAAACATATTTAAAATGTAAATTATTTTACACCATAATTCAGGCTAACTGCTCTTTATGTGATCCTTAATCTTGAATTATTCATAATTTATGCAAGACAAACAAATAATTAAGCAAATCTTGCATCAACTTAAAAAAAAGAAATGAGGAGAGAAGTGTAATTAAATCCTATGTGGAATTATCTTCTTGAATCCGGGATTAACTTTAAATATTTTGAAAGTGGACATAATAATTTTAACCTGCACGGATTATTAAAAAGAATAATTTCAAAATAAAATTTTGCATCTGTATATTTTTAGTAATTTTCATTGCCAAAAATTAAAAAAAAGTACATTCTAGAAAAAGGAATAATATCAATATGAAGCATTATTTAGTTTACATTTTGATTTATGAAAATTCTTTTGTAAATTCTTGATTTAAAATATGCAGTCTTTAATGTTTTGTAATGTGTGTGGCACCAGGGTGTTCCAATCTAATTAGAAATAATTTATAGCTTATAAATTTTTGTTTAATTTACAGAATTTATGTGCACAATTAGCGATACTTACATAAATCCGCACGTAATTACGACACGTGCAATTAAACCAATCTCCATTTTTTAAATTTAATTTTTAATATAAAATCAGTGGGGTAATTTTAATTTGTGCAGACTGTCAATTCGATTAACCAAATCAGTGATTTGCTAAATGACCTGTTTGCCATTCGAAACGGTCGACTGCAGTGATTTGTAGCTTTGAAAACGGGAACGTAATTAAAAATGGTCGCGCGCGCGTACGGATTCGGACCCATGAAGGGAGGATCGCATTGTTTCGTTTGGATTCTTTCTGTTTTTTTTTTTTTGTTTGTTTTGTTTTACTATTGATGTCATGCAGATGTGGTCCCTTTCCAGCGGTACGCTTGATAATTGTCAGCGTGTATCTGTTGATCGGACATGTCTCGGCAATACATATTCAAGAGGATTCTTATATGGCCTCTCTAGCGCAATGGTACCCGCCATTTACATACAATGTGTCGGCTGACTCCGCTATCATCAGGTTCTTTACTGCACGTTATAAAACAAGAATTGAGGAGCTACCGAATTCACAGGCAATATTTTCTTGTGCATTACAAATTTCGCTTGTCTATGCCATCAATGCATTAATTATCATTTGAGTATCACAGGAGTTATCAAAAAGAATCAAACACGACTACTTTTTTTTCTTATTATTTTTCTGTTCTCTTCATCATGGAATGACTGTGAGGTATTGTAATTGCTTGATAAATGAAGAATCTTATAGAGGACTACAATTATCTATGAATCAATCATTCTACTAACATATGTTGTTATTTTACCATTAATAATTTTAATATCACCATTCTGTATTTTAATTTAGATGAAATTATATGTTACCTATTTGTTTCCTGATACATGCCTATTTTATTATTATTAAAAAAGACATTTCTTGATTTATACAATAGTTTGCAATAAAGAAAAATTTCAAAATTAAATTATGGATGGGGGCGCCGGAACGATTCATGGGGGCGATAGTAATCTCGGCTGCCTTTAGATGCATGTATCTCGCTGTTTGTTCATTTAAGCTTAAGTTTTAAGGCTTAAAGAATGTAGATTTTCAGAAAGCGCTGCGTATTTTTGTCTGAAACAGGGGCGGTAGGCCAAATAAGTTTGAGAACCACTGAACTAGATCAAAGAAGTGTTTGCGTTTGAGGTATTCTTGTATTCAGATGGAATATTCGGAAAGTACGTCGAAAAATAAAGGGAGTTGTTCCTTTGTCGCTTTTTGGTAGCTGTTGAGGAACACCTCGAATATTTGTGTCAAAATGTAACTTTTTTTAAAATTTTGTGCCACTAATTTCTGTGTTGTAAAAAATAATGAAGTTGAAATATTTCAATGCAGGTTATGTTATCCGTCATCGACCCAATAACACGGTATCGAAGCTTGCTGTTATTGTATGCCAATCTATAAAAATAAAATGAATGCCGTAAAAACTTTAATATAATTTAATTTTGATTTGTTCGGTCTATGGGAATGCTAGAAGAGCATTCTCAATTGGTTTGTAATTAATCTGAAGATACCTTTCAGGTCTTTTGTAAGCTTATCAGACATGACCGCATTTCATCAAAGGCTACAAAATATTGCATTTTGATTTTGCCTATAGTCTAAGATAAATTGAAACAACATAATCCATTTAAATTTATTATTATTATATATTAAGTACAAGTGAATCGAGATTATTATTAAGGCTATTAGTAAATAAAATAACGTAAATGGAAGATTCTTTGTAGATTCTTATAAAATTATGATGTTTGGTGGAATCCCCTTAAAGTACAGAAAGTAATCCACGTCGGAGATTTTTATTATAAACCTTCTGTGAATGAGAGGATTGAGAGATGGTCGAAAAGGATGATAAATCTTGATATATCCGCGACTTTTCGTGCGCGACATAAGACGAGATGGAACTTAAGTGGTCAGCACAATAGGGCGAAGAATGGGTCCGCCCTGGACGTAATTCGTCAATATAAACGCACAGCATGCCCCGCAGCCTAATCTGTTCAATCGTTGGTAAATTTATAGGCATCCACGGGACACGCATAGGAATACTCTAGTAATGGGTGTGGGGCCTCATAAACACGAATTAAGTTTTTATCGGTTCGGGCCGCGATGATGGATTTTTTCCACCCAAAAGGGGGTCTTTCAGAAATACTATAATTTATACTTTGAGAAGGAAAAAAAAGCATATGGTATAATTGCTTTTAAACGGTGGAATGAATGGTGGTTGGCTGGTTGGTTGCCCGATCGGCTGTTGTTTTTTTCATGAGCTCACGCAACTGAAACTACCTATCCAGAAAGGGCTGGAGTTAAATGTATGCACTTGTGGCTACCTTAAATAATAGGGTATTCACGAAATTATACGCCATTTTCACTCGAACAACTTTAATTTACCCTATAAATCATGATTAATTCTACTGAGCAGGGGGGCTCCGGCTTCGATTTCCATTTTTATAACAACCACCTTATTATAGAGAGTATCTCTCCAACCGGCTATTAGAGTTTCTTGAGGTCTTCCACTTTTTCTTTTTCTTTTTCTTTTTCTTTTTTGATTGCTCTCTCATTTTGTAGATCACTTTTGATATCGCATACTAGCGCGCAATAACTCCCATCCGATCGATTAAGATCCATGGGGGTAAGTGGGGGGGTGTACGATGTGATGTTGGCCGTTTATAATTGCAATGTGAGCGGTGCATGTGGGCCATTAATCACCGGCCTCAAAAAGTAATTAAGCTATTCATTCCATCGGCGCTGGAGGCATCGCAGATGCAATGGCTTTACACACACATACACACACACATTCGGGCAACTCCAGTCCTTCCAACAATACCTGGCCCACCCTTTACGGATAAACAAAAACCGCACGAAATAAATGGGAAAGCTTTTCAACCCTAATGATTTTTCACATATTGCAACCCCCACAAAAGAAACACACAAACACACACACACACACACACACACACACACACACACAAACACACATATAAGATTTATTCCACATCGATTTTCTTGTAAAATTAAACAATTACCATTATATGGAAAAAAATATTTCCTAATGCATTTACATCTGAAATTAAACTTCTTTTGTAATTGATTGGACTTATCAAACCTTACGAAAACATTTCAACCATTCGCGATAAAATTAAACAAAGCATATCGGCAGTATACCTGCAGAAATCCTCAATTGATTCTGCTTATTTTACCATGCATAATTTAAATTACTAAAATGGTCATTTAAAATTAATTCAAACAAAATTTTGTGTGGTTATTTTTATATAATGCATTGCTCAAAAAATAATTGAATTTGTAATAGAAATTAAAACAATTTGCCAAACGACTTATTATAGATGATTTATAAAATAACAAATTAAAAGTAATTAAGTTTTAATATCCAATCTCGACAGAGCAATTAAAAATGTAACCGATAATTATAAATAAACTTTTCACGCATGTAATAATTTTTTTCCGTGATGCGGATGATTTATTGGTAGGTTGGGAGGCTGGGCGCGAGGCGCCGTGCTGTTAAACAAACTCCTTTTTATACGACATCAATGACAACTAAGTAGAGCTGATGTAACCGACCATAAAACTCTGTTGTGTGTGTGTGTGTGTATGTGTGTATAAATATGGTACACTTTAGTAGTCTCTTTACATAAAATTATATGAGTACTGCGGCATCAAATCCAGACATTTATGGCCACTAAAAACAGATAAAACTAACATTTTTCCCTCCCCGCATTTCTTTTTCATTCACTTCTTCAATGCCCACCTTTACTATTATCGCGTTTTTATAGCCGTTAAAAGGAAACTCGAATGGCCATTTAATTTTTTTATATGTGTGTACACTCCATCCGAAATTGTCGATGTGATGCTATAAAGTTCGAATTAATCCAATCGTAAATGAATTTTTAATAAGGTGGACATTTAAGAAATTATTAATGCGGGTGATCTTGGGATTTTTATGGCACTTTCAAATTATTATTCGATTAATTTGTTTATTTTGTCTGTTGAAAAATGATTTGTATCACATGATTAATTTATAGTGTGATATAGAAAAAATTATGAGCTATATCTAACTAATCTTCAAAATTATTACTGTACCATAAAGCTAATGTAGAAATTTACAATAATTACAGATTCTTTTGCAAATTCTTGTGAATTCAAAAAGACTTTGCTTTTCAGTTATTTACAATTAGGTAATTAGAAGATGGTAAATAAATATCTAATAGAAGTTTTTTTTTTCTTAATTAATTATTTGTGTTTTGGTATTTTATTATAAAAAATCAATTAAGTTCAGCAAAAACCAGCTGGCCCACGTTTTTTATTACGATGCAAAACCCGAACACACATATTGTGTTTTAAATTTTCTTTTTTTTTGTATTTATTTTAGTGGCACGATGTGGTTCTGCTTATGATACCAGAAAAGATCTTTGCTTGGTGTTTAATTACGGGAGGGCAGTGGGCAGTGGGCAGCTCTTTGAACACCCGTCTCATAACATACAGAGTTTATGATCCCGACCAGACTCCTCACTATGCATTCGCCATTATTGCACACCGCTAAATAATACACGGGTTAACCTACACATTAAATGGAATGCAGTAGGAATCGGGGCCCTGATGCTGGATTCATTATATCCGAGGACATCCTCGGGCACCGCAATAAATTTCAACCATTAAGAAAATAATAATAATTAAAAAAAATCGCAACAAAAAAAATTTGTACAAGGGAATAAAAGGGGACGCGCGCGCGGGCTCGCGCGCCTTCGTATCGAACCTTTCAATCGCAATCGATAATTTTAATTAAAATTCCCCAAGCTAACGAACAATCAACCAAACCAAAATGAAAAGGGCCAGTTAAATAAAATTTAAGATGATTCTGATTTATTAAAAGTTAATTGATTATAAATAAGGGTCGAATTCCTATGCAACTGCATATATTTGATCATTTCTTTGGATCAGAGCAAGTTTTATTTAATTTTATTCTAATTTCATACAATTTACATAAAATTATAAAAATTTATTCAAAATTCAAATTTATTAAAAAAAAATGATTATTATGAGTTACAAAATATTATACATACAACAAAGGTTTTATCTAAAAGAAACTTTATTCGTTCGTCCGTTTCAATCTCTTTACAATTAAAAATGTTACAGATAACAAAAACGCAAAAAATATTGAAGAATCCTAAATCTTCCATCATTTTGTAGACTTTCTTGTTTTCCTTTTCCTAATGGATGCTAGACTTCATCTTTTGTGTAAATTAATCAAATATTTTTTGAAATTTTCAAGCAATGTATGATATATTCAAGAGATTTTTCTCAATCAAAAAACTAATTTCAAGCCAACGTTTCGCTTTATATAATTTCAACTCCAGTTACAAAATTCATGATAATTCTTATTAATTTCAGAATATTCCTTTTTGAAATAGTTTATTGCATTACCCCCTTACTTAAATGTCCATTAAAGTAAATGCGCTAATATTAAAATAGGAGTAAAGTAAATTAATTCCAAATTGTAACTAATAAAATACACCCTTTTGTTGGAAGACATATTAAAAGTGTCCCCTATCCAAACCCAAGAAATTTATGTCTGACAATAAAGTTTTTTTTTAAGTTAAACGCGCGATCAAGTAATTATTGTCAAGATACGAATAAACATGTATATACCTACTAAACAAATTGTAAACTAAATTCAATATTCATTTTGATTCTTGAAATCTAATTAGTTCTCCGGCATAAATAAATAAATGAACACAATTTAAATTATACACTGGGATAAGTGTGTATGTATGTAGCAAGGACTGTGCGCGCAATTAATAACTCCGGCACACTTTGCAGAAGGGATATTGTGAAAACTGGGGGCGCATGTGTTGTGTGCAATTGTCACCAGAACGGGCGCGCGTTCGCTCTCCCGCGACTATATTAAGGTGTAATAACTCTGATAACAGCTGCAGGCCGGATGATGCATGTCTGTATATAGTCCCGGACTCCCCGGAACAGCATAGTCTCACTCCTTTTGTGATAATTTCGCCTGGCTGCGATATCACTAGCGCCAATGCTTATTGTAAAAGACAATACGAGATTATATCTTTTAACAGGATCCGTTTTCCCGTTCTGATATTTATATCCTTCCTGTATTATATGTATACGACCGGCAACAAACGAATTTGTCAACCGAAGCCCATTCACTTACCTAATCTGCATACATTCAACACTTTCGTTTTATCCTAATCGCAATTATTTATTGCTCTGGGCTCTGTTTTGTTTAAATTGTTTTTAAGATTACGCATAAACGCACATTTTCGCATTTATCAAGGAAAAGATAAAAGTTAACCTAACTTACATAAAGAAATCTTACAATTAAGTTATGAAATTAAACCAAAGAGTTATATACTTCATACAAATTTGTTGCTTTTTGTACGTAACCAATTAAGTTTAAGCAACATGAAAATTAAGTTTGCAAAACATCAAAAATCAATGGCTGAATGTAAACGCGGAGTAAGAGATGAAACTATGAATAGTTAAAAATACATCGATAATTGTCTTACAAAATTTGTTAATTTTATTAAAGAACACATTGTGGAGAATATCATTTTCAAGCCAGATTTTGCGTCCTGTCACTAGACCAGAGAAACTCAAAATTAGATAACAGACCAAAACATACCGTCTGTTCCGTTAAACGACAACTTTCCTCAGGTTCGTCGCAAGGAATATTTTCGGGCTTTTGGATGGGAAGCCCAATCTAAAGAGGAACTTCTATCAAAATCTAGGACGAGATGCCTGCAGAAAGTATGAATAAATTAATGTTTACTTGTCAACAATAATAAATATGTATATGCCGATTCAAACAATTAAGAAAATTTAATATTTTTATTGATTTTTTTTTATTTACTTGTTCCTGCTGGATTTATGCACAATTCTATTGTGTTAATCCAAGAATAATTTGCGAAGCTTTAAAAGAAACCTATTAAAAAATCAAAGGCTGTTTTAATTGTTCTCAGAGGCTTGATTGAAACATGTTGTCGTAAATTATCGGTTTTGAAAATGATCCTTAATTCGTATTTGAAGAGTCGTTAAAGACACATGACGTCTTCCATAAAGGACCTGTCCAGGCCTGTATGATGCACGTCAAGCAATATAAATAATTTATCACTGCACCTTTTATACTGAAAGATAATTCGTTCGCGGAACGATTGTAAATAGAAGAATAGAAGCAGTTTCTGCAGGTTTAGAAAATAATGCCGGGGGCCGCATTCATCGCGGGACCGCTCCCAGAATAAAAATTACATCGCGTCCTGTCGATAACGTTAACGTTAGTACCGGTGTGCGGTCCGGAGACTGTTATTAACGTCTCAATAACATCACGGAATGATATTATCAATGGGAATTTGATAAATTCCACTCATTAATTACATACCCAACAATGTACTACTTAATAGAATGCTACTGCTCCGGCTCACTGTTAAACACGTCAGCCTTAACAATATTTATTATTGCTGCAGACAGTTTAACTTCTAAACGCATTTCTTTTATGCCTCTTGTATAAATACACGGATGCGTCCGGGGGAGCCAACAACAACATTTCTAATTGCCCTCCATCTACTTTTTTTTACAATCCTCGACACAGAGAGATAAACATGCGGAGGATGAATCGACAAACTCCGATATTAAAACGAGATTGCTATTCACAAACCACTTCATCTTCAACAATCAATTTAGAACGTAATTGACATGGAAGAATTGTATTTTTGCCCGAGAAATCAACACGAAGGGCATTAATTAAAATATAATTAAAAATAGATTCTTAAGAGGCGTTCTTAATTACGTTATATCCGCCAAACTGTCACAAATTTATCAACCTGCAATAGATCTGTTCCTATTCTATATGCATAATTAATATAGCGTCTCGTTTCAAATTAAGAGAATCGGAAATGTTGTGTTTACATGATCGGTCCATTTTTATTTTGCATAAAATACCGATTTGTGTGTGAGCTTCGTGTCATCCTTGCAAATTAAAGATTGCCGGTGGTGGATTTTGTGAACAATTGGAGAAAATTGGGTTGTATCACATTTCGCACGCCCTCGCTTTAAATGAACTGTTTGGTCCGTGCTTTTTGGGGGGATAACGACCGTTTCGCCACGTTTTTTTGATGGGGCGTCGAATTTCAAGGGAGAATCCTGCAGGGATTATGGCCATTTCATGGGGTCTTCATTTTTTACTGCCTCCACAAATTGGATATTTATTGTGCGCCTGCATAAATTCACAAATTGCATTTTCAAGACTTCACACAAAATTTAAACTAACTTTTACGTATATTTTTTGCCTTAGTTAAAAAGCATAAAATTTAAGAAACAATTTCACTTTTTATCACAATACATACAGTTATATGCGTCAATTAAGAAGAGTATAAGTGTGAATTAAATTACCCTTCATAGAGTAAGGATGATTAATAGAATTAGGATAAAGTATATTTATAAGGTCCGAGTTTATAGTATTAGTAAATTATATTTCACTCTGCTGTGTTTTTCCATCGGGTAATTTTAAATTTATTTTTACAAGTATAAAAAAATCTTTAAAATTAATTAAAATACCTGTATAATTAATATTATTATTATTTCGTAAGGTGTATATTGAGTCCGGCTTTGAATTTGGGTGTTAACATTCCCTAAGCGTTAGTCTTTTCTAGGCGGCGTCATAGGATTAGGCAACCAACAAGCAGTCAGTCGAAACCAAAGAACTGATCGAAGCCATGTTGATTGTTTCACAAAATATGGCATGGTAACCGACCAGAAATCCACTGAAAAAATTCCAGTATGACTGAGGTTCGAACCCAAAATTTCTTGAATGAAAAGCAGGCTCTCTGAGCTAAGTAATATAATCAAAATTTTTCGTTCGTTCATATAAAATTTATAAATTTTGAATAGGTGAATACATACATACAAATTACAGAGTTTGACTAAATTCTAAATAACAATGCATAGTTTGGGTGAATGCGCCGGGCAAAGCGTCATCATTGGTCCATTCGAAATTTTCGGGGTCCTTACATTAGGTGCGTTATAAGATCTTGCAAAATATTAAAATTTTAATTAATTTTTGATCTCTTATGAATTTTTCGTGTTGGGAAACGCCATTTTATAATAATGTCAATTAATATAAAAAATGAATAAAATCAAATTTTCCAATGGAGAGTTTTATTAATCGTAAAAATGTGCACATAAAAATTATTGCACCTCATAAATTTTAAAATGGTTAAAATATTATGATTCCAGTTCAAATGTCAATTTTTCAATTCATGAGGTTCTTGATCGTTCATCCGCCACGAATAGGATAAGTGTGCATGTTATTATCAGTTGCAACATTTATTTAAAATATTTCTTTTTATATATAAAAGTACTATTAAGCCCTGCCTCCATCACCTCAAAAATGGAATAATGTGACGAAACAGCGTGAAGCAATAATAATCCCCGCGGGAACTCCCCGGAAACCATAAGAAACTCGATATTTGTCAGAATCTACGATTAAAGCAAAAGAAGAAATGAAACCTAAACGATAATTAAAATAAACCAGATAGATTATTACCCGCGGAGAAAAGTGTCTATAAGAAATCTTTGACCGTGCTTGAAATTCATAACTGGTTTCTGTTTGTGTATGTGTGTGTGTGTATATATGTCCGTGAATATAATGAACCAGGTTATTTATAACAAACTATAGAAAACGCGTGTCGTTTTATTATTCATTCCCTCTTATTATAAGAACAATATATAAAATGGTTTTCACCTGATTAGTGCCTATCCATCCAAATAGGCTTTTGATTGGAGCCGCGCGTTCGATTTATGAAAACTTTAATATTTTATAGCGGCAAATTATTATTTTATCGACAATAATTGAATTATAATAAGTTATTAGTGAGGTTGTAAAACGTACGCGTTTCCAGTAATAAAGATTACATTTATTTCTTTCTCATTTTAATATTTTATTGCTTTTAGTTTGCAGAAAAATCGCATTTCAGTGACGATTTTGTGTATAGTTTGGTTGAATAACAAATTAGAAATACACTGAACAAATGTTTACATTCATAATTTGACGATTTAATAATGATGTAATAAAAAATATCGTTTTAGCGATTAGGTATACTATAACAGAACTATTTTAAATAGTCATGATTTTTTAATAAAACGAAATAAATTTGCATTAGATTATGTTTTACAGTTCTTTTAATTGGGTGTAACTAAACTAGTTATTTCGTGTAATATCATGTCCCATATACAAATATTTAAATAATTGATAAGTATGCCAGTAATATTTTTTATTGAGGAAACTAAAACGTAATAAACACATTGGGGGTGTATTTCCTGTACAAACAGGGATATTTGAGTGGTATGGGCAAACAGATAACGCGGTATGGGAACGGCAGCATAGGGCAGAAGATATTCATGGAAACCTCCACGCATAACTTATAATAGGCCCTTCTTACATCGTTATAAGGCCTCGTAAAAAATACTCCTGCCCTTTCCAGATTCTAATACGTTTCCTAAATGATTTATGGTTTATTGATTACGTGCTCGAATATAAAAGTGTATATTCTAGAGAGACTAGAGAAAATAGAGTCTTTCAGGAAATAAATGAAAAAAGTGCAGGAGGGATCCCTCGAATACCATTATAGCTGCATGTCTTGTATGGCAATAAATATCACTCATGCGTTTACTCCATGGCAGGACCGTACAGGATAAACCCCCCACGCGTAATTATACGGAGCAATCCCATTTCCACATACTGTAACACGATCCAACTAAAACCGAATTGTTCGATTGTGGCCGGTTTAAGTTCCCGGTTACATTCACACCCTGAACATCTAATTTTGTTATGTGGGAACAACACACACACACACATCCATTTCATAAAATTTTTAACAAACAAATTAAAAATGATTGCACACCAAATGCACTTGAAAATATGAATCAAATACAAATTAGACATTTTCAATATAAAGTCACCTCTCTATGACCTACTATGTTATATCATTATAGAAATAAGTAGTTTAAATAAATTTATCCAATAAAAAAATTAAATGAACGTAATTATTAGTTTGATTTTTGAATAATTTAAAGTTGAAAATTTTTTATGATTATAATTGATTTGCTGGTGCTACTATTACCTTACTAAAAAAATGTTTGTTTTCAACTCCTTAGAGTTCTGATTTATTTATTTTTTAAATGCTTTTTGTTTTCTCTTAGTAACATTAAACCACTAACTACTGATTATACCTGTTTCTAAAATTACTTGTGTTAATATTCAGATTTGAATTTATTTGGATCATGGTAAGCATGGAGTTATAGTTATGTTAATAGGATATTAAATGAGTTTTAGTAAAGTTTAAAATAAATCTATTCATATGGATGATGTTATGCATTTGGAAAATGCTTGTGTTTCTCTGCATTTGTAACTTCTGTGCTGATTTGTAATTCTAATGCGGGGTGTAATTTGAATGGCGATGAAAAATGTATGCAGCGATGTAATGGGATTATTATGTATGGAAGTGCGGCACGTATGTGTGTGTGTACGTGTATGTGTATGTATATGTGTATGAGGCAAGACAGGATAAAGTGTGGTGGAATAAAACCGTCATGTAGGTATATTAAAATTCACGATATTCAGATTAGATTCGGCGGGTGGTGTGCGGATGTCGTCGTGTGTATAAATAAGAGTGTGTAGGAGAGTGGCGCAACCCCCCTCGAGTCCCCGTGGAAGCGGACAGTGACGGATGTGCGGTGGCAAGGGCGCTGAAATTGGCTGAGGAAATGGAAATGCTAATATCGCCGCGATACCCGCCATGCCTTCCATCGCCCTCCATACCCTGTAAACCATTGGTGCGTACAGAACGGTAATTGCAGGTAACCTCCCACCTACACGCAACATACATACACACATGCACTCGCGACTCAGCCGTACCTACCATCCATTCAAACACGAAAACCTATAAATATCATAAAAACACCCATAAACCCGATTTAAACCGTGCCCTTTTGCCCATACATAATAACCCTCGAGTAGGTACACAGCATCATGCAGGATACGCGAGCGAGTGTTTTATTAGGCGCGGGTGTTACAAAAGGACCGCGAATACAATAAATTTGATTTCTATCTGCGATGATTCACGGACTCTAAACAGTTCCGAAATATTCGCGTGTCTTATTTAATTTAATGATCGACAAATCACCCGCCAATTAATCGCGAACGGATTCTCTAAATAATTTAATGAGAACTATTAAGCAGCGCCATTCCTTCAAATAAAAAACCGCAATTGTTGACGTTGATATGGGTCCGCCAGCTTCCGAAAACATAATTCGGCATGTTACTTCTTGCTTATGCTTGACACACCAACAAGCACCACTTCATTTTTCATTAATTTTAAAAAGTTGCGCTTGGTTAACTGCCAAAGTAGCTACAAAGTGCAGTTATGTCATATAAAAAAAAACACACACACACTCACACACACAAAGTATAAACGTAAAGAAAGATTTCTGGAAACATTAACAGGTACAATACCTAATTTTTCAAATTTTAAATCCTGACTATTACAGATTCTGTCTTCAAAACGACGAAAATAAAATAGTTATTAATTTTACAAATTTTGTTTTTTTTTATATTTTTTATTTAAAAAAATAGGCCTTATATTGGTAAATTTAAAGCAATAAAAATAAACTTCATATTAAATACCGCGATTTTATTTAAGAGTGTTGTAGTAATATAGGATGAGGTAAAGTATATTTCTTGTTTCGCTTCATTATCTCGCCGTATGAAGTTATTATCTGAAATGGTATTCCATACAATGGGGCTTTAGATAGATGAACGACCGAATAAAATGGAAATAAAGTTGTTTAGTTGCCATAAAACCAGACAAGTTATTTTTGCATGTGGTGGAAATCAAGTGTGGGCCGCGTAATATAATTTTTGCGTTCCTAATTGCGTAGGTGGAATGTGGTAATTGCATTCACAACACAAACAGTGAAAAAAAAAACCGAGTAAAGCAGACACGAATATCCTAGGAAAAGTAATAAATATGATTTACAATATGGATGATGTTATTGGTGGGACATGTTGGATGCGTGCAACAAGGGCAATAAATAAGGTGCAGGGATAAAAACATTAACAAGTTCTGGATCAGATACGTTTTGGTTTTGTATCGCAAGATGATCGGCGTTGTGATGTTGCGTGTGGTCTTCCACTCAAAACACAATGCCGAATATTTATATCATCCTGTATTTATAATCGCCAATTTGAATGAGTTATGCACACAAACAACGAGACTGCTATACGAAATTATTCATAACACATAAATTTATATTTGCACGAGGCCCCGTCCTGTTCCAGATTGTTAACATAAACCTGTCAATGCTTAAATTCGCATTAATTACAATTCGAAACCTCTTCTTTTGGTTGCTGCATCAACCTACATGATATCACATGTAAAAATTAAATTTTATGTTCCAGTTTGAACTTTTTTTTTGCCAGATATTAATGATTAAATGTTATTGCAACAGATCTATCAAATTTTTAAATTAAGTTAAATTTTACACATTTTTAAAAAGTAATTTATTTGTTCCCGAAGCCAGATAAGGTGTTATTCCCCCCATATAGAGTCAGTTAATTCATACATACTGAAATGATATTCGTTAGCCATTAAAAATGACAAATACAAATGATATACAAATGTGTTGATTGTTAATTGTAATTAAGTTGAAGCACTTTTTTGTATAAATTTTAAAGCAATTTCTTTTCTACCATATTTATATTTTGATCTAAATGGAGTTTCAATGATAAACTCCCATTGCATTTTCAAGTTACATTCATTATATTCAGTTTTCCCTTTTTTACAACACCCATTTACTTTATTCGTATATTACTCTTTGTTTTGTACCCATAAATTTTACTATATTCAAACACACTAAACAGTAGTAAAGTATAAAGTAAGTTATTATTAAAACTTGCGACTACTTTATTGAAATTCAATAAACCCACTTTAATATTTAATTTCCTCCATAACCTCACGCAAGGCCTCCTCTAATAATAAACCAACATAAATTCAAATCGCATACTTTTATTATTATTAAATATTCATATTGATATGGATATTTAAGATTTGCGGAACTCAATTCTCACGCCATCTGCTGAGACTTTGACAATAAACAATTTCATCATTTAATTAATTTGTTTTTTTTTTAATAATCTAAGACATTTAATAATCTAATAATTAGTTCTTTTTATAGATTTGGCGAAGTTAATCGAAATTTTTTTGTATATATGTCTAAGATTAATTTAAGAAAATAATAATGGGCGCGTGAAAATTTCTAATTTTCGCATGTTGTGTGTGCTCCATCTTCTTCACGCAGTTGTCCCATAAATTAAAGGGGCGCGTTTTCGTGGATATCAGTAATTTGTGAATTAAGGTTTCTTGTAAATCGGTGTGTGTTACATTTGATTGCAGGTAGAGATTCCAACATATATCATTGTGATTTACTAATTAGTTTCCGAAGGCCCTTTTCTTGTTTCGCCCTTGTTTCTCCGTCTCCCCTTACACGGGGGACGATTTTTCAAAAGCGGTAAGAAATGCATCAATGTCGGTACGAAGCGTTCTTTCTATTTGATGGGTGGATTTCCTTTAAATAGAAAATACAAAAAAAATTGTTTCGGGGTAAAATGCAGTTTGGTGCATGCACAGGTGAGTGTAGGTGTGGAAGTAAAGCTAAACTAGTGGAAATATGGAGGTGGTGGCAGTGTGTATGTGCAGTATGCCGCCGCCGGGTTATTGCATGTATAAATTACCACTCGGGGGGTGCTAATTGCTCCATAAATCCAATCGCCCCCTCTCTTTTACTAGTTTTAATTAGTTACAAGTTAAGTACTGGCAGTGCAACCCCACCCAACCCTCCCATTGCCCCCGCTAATTTCACACAGACTATTAAATTATTAAATTCATACACTCCAGGCACCTTATGAAGGGAAATTGCAGATCCCATAAGGCATCCGATACGTTGATGAAAACGTAACAAACACGTGAGGTACTGGATGTGGATATGCGGGGTACAGACGAAACGTGTAATTACAAACTTCATGCGGCATTACATTTTACACACGGATATATTAATTTATTATGATTAATTGAACGCGTATAATTGCACTTCTAATTACTCGGTCGGCCACATTTTTCAACGCGTTCGCCATTTCCCATAATTTACATTTACACGAATCAAATTTATGCTTTATGGACGTTGCACAAAATAATTAAAATTTTATTACCAATCGATGCCTCTGCATAACGCACATCTACACTTTTTTTCTAGATATTCAAACATGTAAATCAAAACAAATACCGAGAAATTAAACGTACCTAATTGCTAATTTAAATAATTTCACGAAAACACTTTTTTTTCAACGAAAAAACTGGCAACTTTATTAACGTCAAAATTGCCAAAGTTAATTTATACCAATGCAGATTATTCACACAGTATACTTTATAATTTAATTAGTTAAATTTTCTTTGTGTTTGAATTTTTTTAATAAATTATTTTAGAAAAATACATTTTTGATTATTCCTTTTCTACTTGCGTTGCTTTTAGATATTTTTATTCGATAATAGAACTGTACGAGGGTCATTTAATAAGTGCCGCAAATCTTTATCAGATGTCGATGAAGTCACATTGCGACATATAAAACGTCCCTTGTATTTATGTAATTCTTGTAGGTATATTTTAATAAAAAATTATAATCGAAAGATTTCCAGATAATTTCGTAAGAGAAGCATTATAGATGCTGCAAAATGTAATGTATGTAAGATTAAAATTGATATAAACATTTTGTATATGTCAAGTGGATGTTATTGATCATAAAGTTAATTTGTAAATATTTTTCGGGTGAGTTTAGTGAGGTGTGGATAATACGGTTGTGGTATAATGAAGCGTCTTCGGATATCTCGTGGAAGGCATCAGACACAATCAGGGTTTATTAAAATTTGAGTCTATTGTGCACGATGTTAGGTGATGGTGTGAGACGATTCAGACCGGCACAATAGGGCAAGATCGTGTCCGTGATATGATATATGTGCATGAGACTTGTATAGGGGGTATAGCACCAGCACCGTGTACATGCACCATGAGCCATCTCCATCTCCAAGCGCATCTTCTGGACAATGCTGTGGCAAGAAAGAGCGAGTGATGGTGGGTGGGTCGAATGGCCCTGACCCCGTCATTACTATCGGCCCGTCAGGCTCTCTTTTTGTCCGTATTTTGAGTTATAATAACAGGTTTGGGCATCCGAACCTATCAGACCTCAACCAATGGGAGCTTACATGCTTAATATCTTTAATAATCTCTTGCGAGTCCGCCGTATAAATTAACTTTATGGTTGGAAATTTAATGCGATACATAATGAGATTTGGGAAATTTTAAATTCCTACATAACAATGTCCGTGTCAATTATATATCCACCTCGGGAGAACCTGATACCGAACGTTTAACTGGCCATAAATTATATAATGTCCCTGCGATATTACCAGCCGCGCGTCTCTCCTTTCTCACTGATCGCTATCTCTCGCCGATCATACCGGCTTACATATCATTACAACTTGCCCCGTATCAACTTACACGCAATACACGAAATCAACAGAACAATGCCTTCAATGTTCTTCTTTTCAATTCTGTACATGCCTGCGGTGTAAGCCGCAGGATTCCGACCACCTTATGTCGGGGCGATGCATCAAAATTGACGGACAGTTCGCACTTCTTGCAGAGAGGTAAGTCATTCTGCCATTATATCTGGCAGGTACCCATTACGTACCGACCGCTTGTACAAACAACAATTACAAAAATATATAGATCTTTAGAAACATCTGCACCCTAGGGCCGCATCAAAAAAATATCAAAACGAAACGAACATTTTACTTGTACGCCCCCTTTACCATCCGTTGATTATTTTACTAAATACATTTTTATGTATCTACCTGCATTTTAAAAATAAAAATTCCACACATATTTTCTTACTTACCTAGTACATTCATTAAAACAATTACTCGTATTATTTGTTATGAATAACCGGAATAATCGAAAAATGCTGATTTTGTCATAGAAATCTAAATATTAAACTATACAGGTTAGGAATGGATACCGAGCATTGTACCGTAATGAGACCGGGAATAGAAGCAAAATAAAAATTAAGAAACTACAGGATCCTGCTAAAATAAGAATGAATTTAGTCATATAAAGAGTAATTGATATTAATTAATATTGTTATTTAATCTTAAATCCAAAGCAGAAGCAGTTGTTACACCATCTTGGCACCCAATTTATCTTACAAGATTTTAATAACATGGATCTATTTCCTCCTCCAATTATAATTTGCCGAAGTCTAAGATGTCCACGCGCGCTCACTAAAATATTTCGTAACAATTCTGACAGTGAGAAAATGCCCTGAATTATTACTTTAAATATTTCATTTTAAATAATCCCGGTCGTTCTTTGCCAAACTTAAATTTTATGACGGCGGAAGAGCGACTTAACCCGATCGTTCTGATAACGCATTGATTGCAACCGGATTTCTAAAAAAAAACTTAATTGTCCAAAGTTAAAAACAGATGATGATAAAGATTACGCTCGGTTTATTTTCTATTTCCTTCAGTTTTAATTTTATAGCTCTGGTGTTAAATTCATTATGTTTATGGGACCCATGTGGGGAAATGATTGAGGACCTCCGAAGTGCACTCATTGTATCAGATAATTTGGGTGAATTTTAATAGAAAGCCATAAAACAACAAATCAATTGGAAGGTTTAACTTTTATATATCAAAGGACTTCCCACAATTTTATCAACTATCGACATTTACATAAGTAAATTATAGTTTTTCATGATTTTTCGTTTCTTTCTTTTTATCTTAAACATTTTCAATTTCTTGTTGCTAAAAGATATTTTAAATTAAAAGAAAACATAAAATGAAATAATTTCCACCAAAAATTAAACAATCTCATTGTAATCGGTTCAATTGCAAATATGTACATACATAGTGTGTAATAATAGTAAATAATTCTGTTAGCCATTGGTTTATAAAATTATTCAAATGGCGAGAAATCAACGAAGATCTTGATTCTATTTAATAAAATTTATTGAAATATCAAATCATCCACTTTCACAAGCATTATCTAAACGCATATCATTACTTTTATGTTTATGCCATTCCCACTTCATAAAATTTTAGCTTTTATTGACGAGTGGTTTTTACAACTTCCCACTCAATAAAATACAGATATACCTATCGATAGGGGATTTCAAATGTTATGTAATCATTTGTTCATTTCTTTCGAAAGATGTTCAACATAAGTTATTTTCTGATTTTATTTATTTTGTTTTATTTTAATTTTATTTATTTATTTTTTTTTTCGAATAACAATTAATGAAAAAAAAAATGTTGAAAGGGGAGGAATATTTTAACGTTATATATAATCATTTAAAAGTGAATATGCAATTAAATTGCCTTATTTCATTTTGAAGGAAGGCGAAGATAAACTGCCACGGTCCGTTCCTTAAGTGATATCTTTTTTTGATCGGGTGGTTTGTATTGTTGGCATTTGGAAACCGTCGCTGTCCATCAATCTCACGATTGAGCCATTGCCGCATGTCCTGAGAGTCCCCTTAAATTGATGGTTTACTAAATTTCACCTTATTATGTAAAATTTGCCTATAATGCCCCCGGATGGGCTATAATTTTCTAGGGTCCAACGTCAATCAACAACTTTATTTATCGTCGGAACTAATATGATTTATGACGCTATAATATTGCGCCTATATAAATCGAGAAAGAAACATTTCTGCATTAAATATGTACGCAAGGATAAAACATGGAAGGGCTATTAAATGCCGCCGTTTACCATCCAATGAAACGTTCCAGTTTAATCTAAATGTTACATTGAGATAAAGTAAATATCAACATTAGCATTTACGTAATGTAGATGATAACATTTGCATTAGGATATGAGAATTTAAATGTTTTATTGGATGCTAATACGCGCCATATTTTTTTAAGTGGCTTACCATGGAGTTTCAATCAGATAATTTTCCTTTCTAAATAATTAATTAAACTCCGTGGAGATTTCCCAAAAAAAAAGTCCATCTCATTTTATGATACTTAAAAATTTTAATTTGATGAATTTTTCCTGATTAATATTTGGAATGCATGGGGCGTGTCCCAATTAATAATTTATGTTTAATAAAAAGTGAGATAAGGTAGCATCATAAAAAAAGATGGTTTACTCGTTTGGGGAATGATGTCGGAATGAGAGTGATAATTAATTAAGGAACTGACCTATCTCTTAAAAAAATTAACTGGGGTATGGAATGGTCCGACCGCGGATAAAATTTATATACATCCGTGCAGTAATTAGGTCTTGCGGCCGTTCATTCTCCTTTTGGCGGGATAGTTTTTTGATTGTAATTTATGGAAATATCCTCGTTAATGTTTTCCATAATTTTAATATATGGAAAGTGTTCGCCACAAATCATCCCCGATGACAAGCCAGCAGGAGCAGGTAACTATGTGTTTTGTTGATTTCATAAAACGACCCTCGTGCGATCAATATTTATTATAGTTCGAATATTGACAGTATTATATTGATATACCAAAATATTTTCAATCAAAAATTATTTATTAATTGGTGCGTAGAAAAAAAATTGAATTTGTATATTGTATACATATACTAATTATACAATAAGTCCGTTGGTTCAAAATCTTTCGATTAATCCTTCATTTTTTTTATTGTTAAACTGTTCAATTCTATTTTAAATTTTGAATATTCTAATTTTTAGAAAATTGCCAAAAAAATAATAAAAAAATTAAAATTGTTTGCAAAAAATCAGGTTCTGACATTTTTGTGCCAAAAATTATGAAAATCCAGTTTCTTTGGCAGCCCGAATCGGTAAAAATGAAAAAATAACAAACCTAACAAAACAAAAATTATTGCAAAATCGAAAAATTTTAAAATTGGTTGAAAATTCGTAAAAATTTATTCAGAAGTGATAAAAATGTTAAGTACATAAAAAAAAACAAATTACAAATAAAACCATAGTCTAATTAGTGAACAGTTCTAAATTGAGATCTACTAGTGAAATTCAAACAAAATTTGATTTTATTTTTAAAATTTTTCTTCGCGAAGATTGCATATTCAATCTGAGCAACAAAAAAAAAAACAATAATAATAATAAAAAGAAAAAAGGGAACAACCTAGTTGGAATAATAATGTGATTGAGTTAATTTAGTACGTAAGTATACCTACAGCAATGTTATTAATCCAGTTTCGCTTAATGGAGGGCCGTCCGTTCCTTTTCGGCCGGCAATATTTCCTGAATTAATTCGACGACAAAACGTTTAAAATTCTTGTACGTGCATGTTATCAATTTATTTGATTGCATTTAAATAATTGCCGCGATTTAATAAATCGTGGCGGTCGTTTTATTTTTTTGGGAGAACCGTTGACATAAACCTGCCGGTCGCACATAAAAGTCTTAATATTGAAACATTAGTTGCAACATGGACTTTAATGTATTCGTGTTCCGGTGGATTGATGTCACCCAAACAGTCAACGTCGTGATGGTAATATGGTGCTCTTATAAATTTCCCTCGATTGTACACCACCCCACAAATTCGAATAATTGGAATGGACCTGAATAAAATAACAATAAAAAATGGCCGGCCACAGGGACGCAAAACATGCAATGAGAGGGGTGAATCGAAGCGATAGGAAAGACAACTCGACCAAAAAATAAGAGCAAAGAATCAATACCGTAATGCATATTTATGAAAGCATCCCAACTCCACTATTCATAACTGGAGGTGGTTTAATTGGTTTCTCGGTAATGAAGTCGAAGATGAGGTGGACGCGGACCAGATGAGGTAGCAATTAGAGGACTGCACCGCGCTGAGTTTGTTTGGTCCATAACTCAGCCATCAGCTATCGTACATACCATCAATTCAGCCCATCTCTTTCTCGACCCTTGGGGTCACTATCAGACTACCAAACCCATCAAAATAGAAATAAACACAACTGGCGAGCACTTTTAAATATCGTCTGTTATTAAAACGTAAAAGCTCATTCTCTGCATGGGCCGGGCGGGGGGCCAAATACTTTTACAAATTATACATTTCGTATTTTACCCTGTAATTAAACCGAGAAATCATTTTCTACAACCCTAAAATAAAAACTAAACTTTAAATACATTTTCTCTTACAATTAACCACTTCATCTTGTAAAATATTCAATAAAAATATTATGTGAATATTTTAGACAATTTAATTAGTTCAATTAAATTTTTATTTCAATGTTTTTCACCTTTCCGATTTCATTAAGAAAATTGAAATTTATCCAAAGCAATATGTGTTAAATGCAGCAACTCATAGTCAGCTTGAATTATCGATAAGTTTCTTTTATTGAGTTGTTCTATCTGTGAGCTGCCTCAAACATGTAAAAATTTCCAAGAAAATTAAAAATATGCACAAATGAGTCAATTTCAGAAACGACTGGTAGAAAAAATACTGAAAATGCATAAAAATAAAAATAGAATCCAAAATTTTTGTACTTATTTAAAAATATCTAAATATAAAAATAATAGTACTTACTTATTAAAATCCTCAAAATTTAAAGATTTTATTATTTCATATTTGATGTATTTTCCGTAGTGTCTTAACTACTTTCCAAATGTAAACACAACCTAACCGCGCATATCATTATTTTGTGCGTGTGTCATTCCCACATCGTAAAATTTGAGCTTTTACTAGCAATAAAGTTGAGACACTAAAAATAACATATGTATATTTACAGTAAATTCTTTTTTAGTACTCTCCATCTCATTATGGAAATTGGATTCGTGCTGTGACAATTCATTCAAAACTAACACAAACTGATTTACATCTTAGAAAGTTGCATTTTTGAAAAGTGATATCTTCATCCCCTACATTTTTTCTATAGAATTAAAAAATAATAAAATAAAAACTATTCTTTAATTTAGTAATTATAATGAATTTATTTTTTAAGACGAAACTCTGATTCATTCATTCCCCTTCAAAATAATCGCTGAAAAATCAATAAGAACTTTAACAAAATTTCTTTAATTACAAAAGCTTGTATAACCAAGTAAATGCATTACATATTTTTACAACTAAAAAGCTAAAATTTGGATTTTATGTTGTTGGAAATAAATAAATTTTAAAGAGCAGCAACCAGTTTTGCAAACTTTGCACTGATAACAGAAAAAAAAGGAATGTGTGTATGATTGTCAATGATTATTATTAACAATTAAAACGCATACGTGTGTCACTTTGCGTAGTTTAATAACATTGTAGAATAAAACGGCCACGAAAACGTTGTAAACATGAATGCGAAATTGCTGTAACGCCACATTAAAATCCAAACATTATGTTTCACTTTTTGCTTCAATAGTTTTAATTGGTTTTGTGATTAAAAGCCGTTTCAAATAATTCACTTTTTGTTTGTTTTATAAAAAAATGCAAGTTTTTATGATTTATGTGAAATTTTAATCAAAACAAATAAATTATTATAGTTTTAATTAGATTGAAGGAACGAATATCGATTTAAAAATGTAAATTTGTTTTAAAATTACTTTTTTTAAGAAATACAACTTTTATGTTATTTAAATTTTTTCTCGTTTCGATTTAATTATTGTAATTTGAGAATTTTTTGTGCCTTACAAAACTTAATTCGAAAAAATGAAGGTTACAATTTGGAAGAGAGGAGGCCTAATCTACAGAGTTCAGTAATTAAAATATATATTTAAATATTTAAAAAAATCTTAATAATAATATGTATTTTTAATATTAATCAATAAATTGCTTACAATATGAAAAAGGTGATGGATTTTATATCGATATTGGTAAAATTAAGATATAAAGCATGTCTTAACAATATGTCCGAAATGAAATGGAAGAAAACACTTTCATTTTAATTATCCTATGTATTTTCGTATACGGTTATTATTAATAGTGATGAAATAATGTTCATGCAGTGTTTGTAAACATTGCGATCCCCTACATACCCAAACAATGCTCAATAAATTCGGCCCAGTCATTCATTTCGAGTACCCTCAATGGCATATCATTAACAAAACATTTTTATAGTGCGATTAAATCAGTGTTAGTGTGTTAGATTGATTGATGTATTACCTACACCATAATAAAAAAATACGCGCTCCAATGTTTAAAAAAATCGAACTTAAATCAATTTCCCCAACATGATTTAACACCGTTTTAAAATTTAACTTCTCATGTGTTATCATTTAAAGATGAACAGATAAATGAAATGAAATATCGTGACGACGCCGTATTTATGTTAAGTACGTGAAGGGGTAGTCATAGAATACGGGGGTATATTTGTAAATGTCCATGTCCCGGTGGTTGTCCTGCAATGCTATCTGGGAATCAGTGGGATAAAGGTGCTATATAAATTAGTGGCGGGGTTATTTCGAGAGACCATTTCCGCCGATAAGGCGCGTCCACCTGCCCTTTGCTTTCTTAACAAATTAATTTATTGGCCGGCCGCGATCTCACCATCTCATGTATATTTATTACCCGAATCGTTTTACATCGAACTCTCCACTATCCAATAGGGAATTTAATGTTACTCCACAACAACTGTTCCGCGTCGACTAAACGACATTTGTTAAATTAATAAAAACTACGGTTTTATTGCTAGACATTTATTTTCTTTAGAAAATCTCTTGCAAAACCAAGTGCTAACTTTAATATCTGTACATTTGTAGATCTGATTATTCTCTCTTTTATTTTTCTATTTTTTAAATTTCCTACCAAAATCTAATTATCATTTGTTTAAGATTAAAAACTCAAATATTTTTTATTTCTGAATTAAATTCTTTTTATGTAATCCAAGAATCAGTAAGAAGACATGGAGATTTGATTATAAAAATATTTTTGTTTGTAACATATTTGTGTAAAGTGCGACACATAATAATTAACTGTGTGACATATAGATAACGTGCGCTGTTATTACGTTGTTATTTTGCTACATGAAATAGTTCGCTTTTTTGTCAGAGGAAAACTATGTTGACGTGACATTTATGTACGTGTAAGTTTATGAGTGCGCAAACATTCGCATGCATAGCACATTTCGAATGAATTACCTTAGTCGTACATTATCACTGTCAAATATTATGCATTTATCAAATTATTTGCTTTACACCTCCCAGCCTACACTTATTCCTTGATAGAGAAAGAAATATATTAAAATAAGTTACCTAAATAATTTATAAATTATTATTTAGAATTTAATTTACAAAATTAAAGATTGTCGCGTTTTTTTCATCCACCATTTTTCTTTTTCTACTTTTTCCCAAAGAATAAAAAATTTATATCATTTATTGACAAAGAAACCGATATGAAACTAAAAAACGCGAATTTTCCTCATATTTTTTAGATTTAATTATTTTGTACGGTATTTAAATTAAATGAAATTAAATGTGGTATTGTCTGCATTCTGGACTGATTTAATGACTAAACCAAATACAACAGCAACCGATCCGTTTTGTAGGTAACGAAATGAAATATGAAAATGGAATTTAAATTTGATTTTCAGGTACATTTACAAAGCAGCACGCGTGCTTGATTTCGGCATTTAAACGTTTTGAAAATTGAATGTGGAACCCACTAAATAAACACACAAACATTAATTACACATGTGAAATTTTATTCATCCCTTCCAAAACCCACTGAAACCGAATCTCGAATGTATTTTAACTCAACTGAAATGGTCGTCCTTTATTTGTACTGTGCAGTAAAAGATCCATGAGAGATCAAAGATATAATCTTTATAAGCAAACAAGCAGTATATTCAAGCATTCAATTTCGATTCGATCGCTTCAAGTAACGTTTTATTTGTATGTCCTTTTTTATCCGGACAAGACAGACCTGTCCATTTTCCGAGGACATCGCGATTAAAAAAAAATTCAAACCTTGTATTCACAATCCATTTTCACAAGGTCTCCCGCAATTTTTTTAAATAAAAAAGTTAACTAAAGAATACGCGTTGTGTAATGTATAACTGTGATGTTACAATTGAAGATTCTCCATTAATTACTGACAGACAGATGACGAACCTACAGGTGTATTATATACAGCTACCGCCTACAGGGCCCCATTCTACACTAATTACAGCTTAACAGCATCATGTCACTGATGCTTACTGAGTCACATCAGATCTATGTATTCTTACCGATATTAATCGTGAAGATCACCCTTAACAACCCGCAGTGTTCATTGTTATATCGCGAGTATTCTCCCCTCTTCAAATTACGCAATAATATTCCTCTTTTTATTTTTTTATGTACAAACCGTCTGGATTAAATTTGAAATGTATTTTATGGTGGGACGTTTTAAAAGGGGCAAATAAAAATTTTCCAAACAGATGTTACAGGCAGTAAGATGTGATTCCTATCGCTTCTTTTTTATCTATATGACCTATGCAATAAATATTTGTTTTATGTCTTTAACATCGTCAATTTGAGGATTCCGAATGGCGCATAAAAATTATGTAAGTATCGGTTTTATGTCTTCCCGGACTCATTGCTAATTCATACTCTTAAAAGAACTGTTGTAAAATTGTGGAGAAAAAACCGCGTAAAACTATGAGGAAATATTGCGCCTTATTTTCACCATTCTCTTTCGTTATTATTTAAAAATTCCTTAACTGATCGTTATGAAATTATTTGCATTTATTTCAAAATACATTAATTTAATGGCTTTCTACCTAACGAAAACCGAAAACTTATACATGTTTACATGCGATTAGAAAAAGAAAACAAAACTTTGTTTTAAGCTTTAAGTTTGGATGGATACTACTTATAATAAAATAATTTCGGAAGTTTAATCTATTGAGTAAAATTTTTCACATAAAAATCTTTGCAATATGTGGGTCAAAAGTTATAAATGAAAATTGGAACATTCCAGATTTCTTCTTTTTCTTACTTGTGTGTATTGACATCAGCATTTCGGCTTATTAATCGATTTCCAAAAATAGTGGGCAAGAGATCGCTGGGAACATTGGCTATGTGGCAAGTGCCGCTATTCTGTTGAAACCAAATGTCACCCATGTCCTCCTCTTCAACTTTTGAATGATAGATCTGATTGTTGTTTTATAGATTCTAGATTTGGCTTCAATCTCCAAGTTTTTATTTCAACATATTTTATTATTTAAACAACCACAATCCTTGTTGCTTTTGTTGTTTGCTTTTTTACAACTGCTTCGACATCGCCAAAGTCCGAAAGTTCCATGTCTAGGAATTTAAATTTCATTTTACTTGGTTTTGGTAAAAGATATAATCATGACTTCTGCGGGCTTCAAAAACAGATTTGGCGTTTCATTAGATCACAGAGGAAAGAGATAAATAAACCCATATACAATACAACTTACATAGCTATACAGAGGATTAAAACATAGAAGAGGAATTAACAACACCAGAAATAACTATTAATGAAAATGCACAAATCTAAATACCCGAAGTGCAATTAGCCCTACATTCCAGATTGGAAAAATTAAATATAAAATATTTTTATATTTGTGAGGAAATTAAGATATGGAAAATGGCATAAACTGATGATAATGTCTCCACCTAAAAATAGAACCGCAGTAAAAAATGAAAATCTATACAATCTGTAAAAAACAAATAATAATTAATTGTAAAGATATTCGGGCGCATTATTAATGCAAGAAATCTTAGTTATAAATATTAATTGGTAATACTTACTTAAGCACTATAATTAAAAATGAATTTTTCTTAAGATCCCCGGAAGTATATAAGTACACATAGAAGACATATTTTCATAAAAAACAAAATGAGCAGGTGGAACGCCCCAAAAAAATTTTAATAATCGTCATTAAACGTTCCATCAATAAGACGAATGTGAAAATGTATTGTTGCAGCAGTTGATTTAATAAGAAGAAGAACTTTTAATTTTTTTTTTTATTATTATTATTAATAGACGATATCCTGGCGTGGCATTTAAAGCATCCTGTAGAATCGTATAATCTGTTAAAAGTGCGCGGTATGGAATTAGATATAAATATCCCATTCTGTATTTAATGAAAAGGCAGTTTCTAAGGTGCCACTTATGCGGTCTATAATTGTGGTTAAACCTTAAATTATATACTTCTAGATAATTGTGCAGCCTTACTGGTCAACTTTTTTTCTGACGAGCGCATCTGTTGCGCTTTCTTAAGTTGTCATTAGTTGGATTGATGCCTCCCTATCCCACAATTAAATTTGAACAAGGAATACAAAAATTTAATATAAAGTTCAAGTTCCTGCGCGTACTAAATTCATAAATCGCCGGGGAGGTTTGAAAGGGTTAAAAAGAAAGAAGTAATTACAGTACGGGTTTGGGCGGGGGGTAATTTCGTATTTCCTCCGTGTATCTGAACCGAAAATTGTTTCCGCGCTTTATTTAATTAGTTCTATATGAGTATTTGGAGGCAGCTAGCGGCGTCTTAACTCGCAGTTAGGCAATTAAATCTCCTTGCGGGACGAATACGTAACGACTGCTTTATGCAAATTTATACGGAATATACGTTTTGGGACCAGGACCTGATATCCGAGCCATTTCGCCATCTTAAAATACCGCCCGGTTTTCGTTTATTATTATTTTCTTCGTTTTGTTTTTTTTTTTTTTACTCTAAAACATCTACAATGTTGCGTTTTAAATGCGGGTATTTATATAAAAAAAAGGTGTAGGTTTTTTTTATTATTTTCGTTTCGGTGAAGTTTACCATGATCAGATAAGTAAATTTAAATTATTAGATCCGATCAAAATTCACATCTTGGGAGAAACTCTTGTCAATCTACCTGGTGAACATCTTAAAGAATCATTTTCGAGGAATTATTACCGCTTCATGGGAAAATATTTTTATTTTATAATTAATTGAAGATTGTTACCATCATCAAATTGTTTTATTAATAAGAAGATTAAATTAAACAAGAAAACGGATTTTATACGTTTTTCATATGGGATTTTTCACTTTTTGGAATAGTTTATAAATTTGTTATTAGTCCAGCCAAAGTACACAATTCAACAATGTATTTTGACGTCTAAAATAATTATACATTTTGTCTGTTCCAAGTTTTTCTACGCCAAGGCGTTTTTCCTCTCACTATAGTCATGAAAATACGTAGCGATGACAAGGATAATTAATATCGATCAATTTAAATCTAAAAATTTGAGAGTAGAACGCTCCGGCTTAAAAAAATCCAAAAATTTAAAAATTTTGAAGTATGTAAAATGTCCAATGTTATATTTAATCAAAACGTCAAAATTTGGAGTAAAAGTTATTAATCTCCGCGTTAAAAAATCTAATAAATAAAAAGGAAACAATATTTAAGGAATATATTATAGCATAAATAAAATATACAAACGATGAGGCAAAGAGGAAATTGAATGTTGCCAGACATTTTCCTTTGATTTATTCTTCCTCGGCAGGCTTGAAATTCTTTATATTAAAAGATTTGCGAATTTCCTCGGACGTTTTACCCTTTATCATGTTAGTCAGCGTTTTACAGGCGGCATCTAAAAGCCCCTTCACGTCCAAAAAATTCGCAGCCAATGTTAATTCGAACAGTGTTCCTTGATCTACATTGAAAAAATCTGCGTCCCAAGAAGAGATATTGTCACAATGTTTTCTTCCTTTATCCATATCATTCACGGGAACGTCATTTTTATGATGAGTCAAGAACAAAATCACTTTTTCTAAAATTTTCGAATTTACATTTGGTAATGGAATGGGATCATCGTCTTCTTCAACCCCCATATCATCAAACATACTTTTAATAATTCCGAAACCTTTGGCTACATCAATATCCACAGGAAATATCTCACCTTCTGATGACTGTAATTTGATTTTCGGCATCTTTAAATGCTGAATTTTTCCAAATGGGATAAATTATACGACAGTGGAGTGCCGTTTATAAATCGTTTGTTGACTTATTTTTTAGAATCGAACAAACACAACTTTTGAATTTATATGTAATAGCCCAGTCATCAATGAACCGAATTTATTTTCAAAAATTTAAAAACTAAATGTAACAAATCTTCGTTTCTATGGAGGTAATATTTCTCAGCTGCATTGATGTAAGAAAAAATGTCTAGATTTCAGACAGATGACTCTGAAACCAACTACGATCGAAAAAATCGAAAACTCAAACTCCAAAAATCGAAGTAAGCGAAAAAGTCGAAAATATAAAACTTCGATAAATCAAGAAATGAAATGTCGAAAATCAAAAACCTAAAATCCTAAGAACTCAAGGCGGCAAACAATCGGAAAATCGACATTGGTCCATAAAACAAAACCAAAAAAATTCAAAATCAAAAAAATATACCAGCATTAACGAAATCAAAGAAAGAAAATTATTAAAGAAGAAACAATAACAGATTTTCCATCTGCTTGTTGGTATCATTTCCATATCTAAAACTGAAGACAAATTTTGCCCTTGATGTTTTAAGCTTTTATTTGAATAAAGGGAAATGGAACAATAAGTAAGGTTAGAAAAAACTTACACATGCAAAATTTTACTAAATGAACAAACATTTACTTACATCATTGGTAAAATAAATCGCACTTGTGCGTTTACTTTACGAACGCTGTATCTTCCAATATTCTCTACCGTGTATATATTATAATACACAAATATTTCTTAAGTTCTGCTCACAAAGAATTTTTTTGTGGGAAAAAATAATGTTATTGTATCTCATTTAAAAGTTATTAATCCCTCTCCGAATCTTTCCCTCTTTTAATAATCGAGTATGCATTTCAAGTTTCGAGCGGTCACACATCTTGACAGGTAGATAAGTTCTTTTTTTTTCTGGTTCACAAGAAAACCAAATCCGACCGTATCGAATTAATTTCGGTTAGGGGTTTTTAGAGAAATGTCTACCTAAAAAAACATTGACGTCTCGAAACGCATTCCTGTTAAAAGGCGGCCCCATAAATCCTCTAATGTTGTATGTTTGTATATTCTTCTTTTTTTTTCGTATAATAGAAAATTAAAATAACTTTTCAATCGAGATAGCACGACCAGATTGAATTGTTGGAATGGCAAGACACTTTCAACCTGACTTATATCCTTTATAAATTTTAAAATATTGAAATTTAATTGGTTTACGATTTTTAAATTAAATAAGGCTTTAATTAAGATGATAAATCTGGTAATGAATAATTTGTTTTTTGGAGCAAGTTACATAAAGCCAATTATCTTTTATTTAGATCTTGATTAAATCCTTGAGAATTCTTATATCATTGGTACCAACGAGCAAGTGCCTTTTTTATTACCATCGCATTTCATGATGGGATCTGGAAGGTGTGAAAAGCAAGTTTACCCAGCTTGTTTAAACTACACACAAATAAGGAATGAAAGGTTATCACAGGAAATGCAAACCATCTGTATTAATTATCACCACACCTGATACGCAACATTGCCAATAAAACTAATAAATTGAAACTAAATTGGAAAATTATGCCCCATTAGTACTAAAAGAAATGAGGGGAATTTTATAATTTTAATTGTACCCTTATAAAATCCGAAAGTGAGATCACTTCGAAATAATAAATTCCCTTGCTAAAGCGCGTTGTCCTTTTAATTATTTCATTACGTTTTAATTAGTCTAAATTAATAACGATAATTATATAATAATAATAAAACTACTGTGTTATAACAGATGGAGCCTTTCGCGTGATTTATAAAATAATTATGTAATTGTAATTGATTATTTACAATTTATTTTCAGAAGCGTTTTATGTGCCACGTCCTTCTTCTCAATTATATTTAATTGTATAATTTTATTTACTGGAATTGTTCCAATTAAAATTATTTTAATGTCTTATTTATAAAAGTTGCTTGGGGTGTTTGAGGAGGATTGGTTGGATTAATAATCCAACAATATGAAAATTTATAATTTCTTTAATTAGTTATTACTACCCACTAAAATAGATTATGAAAAGAATTTTCAGAAATAACCGTTAAACAATTTTTAACTAAATTTCCAATCAAATATTATTTTTTAGGTTAAAATATTGTACCAAAGAAGGATTTCGTTTAAAGAAATTTTCTGGTATATTGTATTAATTTTAAATATGTTGTATTAAAAATGCAATAAACAATCATTCTTAAAAAAAACAACAAATTTACGAGTGGCTACATCTATCGACCAATTTATGAAAGACACTAAGATAATTAAGTGAAAGAATTATATTACGGCAACAATGTCGTACACAGGTGTTCTCAGATACCTGAAGAATCTGATTATTTGACTTTTTGAGGCTATAGCTGTTTAGTAGAAGTATGGGGTACAGTCCCTAGATTACTAAAGTGCCGTCATTTGCCGCCATTTTGATTCATATTGATTGCACAAAATTTAAAGTAATTCTGCATACGAAAAAGAAATCAGAAAATTAATTGTTATAAGTAAAAGGAATAATAATTTATTTTTTAAATTTATTACTTAACATATTATTTTTTAAATAAAATTGTATCTAACTTCACGTACAACTAATGAGTGCGTCTATATTCTTTCTTTTAAAATTTAATTACAACTCAACTTTTTGCATTTTAAAAGGCTCAAAAATTTTCCTAAAATAAGTTTTACATAATTTCATATAACATGGCAATATATTAGTACTTCTACTGACTGAAATAGTTTTTATATACTATAGCACTAAAATGGCCATTTTTTATTACGAGTATGGAGTTTATTCTCCGAGGCGAAGGCCGAGGAGAATAACCATGCGAGTAATAAAAAATCATTTTAGTGCCGAGGTATATATTATATTTTTTCTGAAAGA